>CAOLHI010004924.1:0-92782 GCA_948474755.1 Ctenosaura bakeri | reverse complement strand
ACCTTACTACTCTTTTTGTTATCTCCTGTATCCATTGTTGCATTTCTTTTTTATTTACTTTTATGTCCTTTCCTCATTGCCCTAGTGTACCTTCTAATAAATTGAATTGATTATTCAAAAATAATCTATAAATTTCTCCAGCTATCCCTTTAATTCCTTCTTTTCTTAGCTTACGTATTTCCTCTTTTGGGTACTGGCTTTCTCTTTTAACTGTAATCCTTTGTAAACTTTTGATTATTCCATATAGTTGAAGCCAGTACGGTTGTCCTTTCAATTTGGATAATTTATTTATCTCTATCTGATTTCCTGAACTGTCAAATAAGTCACCTGTTAGTCTCTTTTATATTCTTTAATACTTTCACTATACCCTCTTCTCCTTATTTATTAAAATATTCTATTGGACGTCTACTATAATTCTCCACCTTCAATTTTAGATATTTCCAAAGTGACTCTTAATTGTTAGCTATACCTTTTATTCAACTGACCATACTCAAGATGGCTTCTGACTGGTATAACACAGTGTTATGTGCTCTGTGTGGTGAAAATTTGAGAAGTATCACTTAACCCAAGTGCAGATTCCTTTGGATGAGTGAGAGATTATTTGGAGACTGAGGCATTTTGTAATATTTTGTAATATTTACAAATTTACAGGTAGAACAAAGGAGGAGACAGGCACACCACCTCTACAGAGACCAAATCGATTGTTTGTGTGCATGTGCTTTCAAGTTGCCTGTTGACTTATACTGATCTTATGAATTTCAGAGGATTTTCCTAGGCAAAGAATAGTCAGGAGTAGTTTTGCCAGTTCCTTCCTCTGAAATATAGCCTACAGCACCTGATACTCATTGGTGGTTTCCCACCCAAGAGCTGACCCTGCTTAGCTTCCAAGATCAGACAGGATCTGGTGCCTTTAGGGTATTTAGGTGCCAAATCTACTACCCTACATTAAATTTTGTGCAGAAGCAACATCTGAAAAGTTTAATAGTTCTCAAGCTAGCTCCTGCCTTGGTAGTTTTTCTCAGCCAGGCTTAAAGCTGCTATTTATACCATCTTTTGTGAATTTTTCTACATAACATTGTTTTATTTTGTATTTAGAATCTGAAAGATGATATTTCTTGCCATGCTGGGTCATAAGCCAACCTGCTCCATAACTCTAAAATATAAAATTTATTAAAATCATCACCCACTTATTCCACAAAATAACCCTAATTAGAATATAGAATTAAAGTCATTCTAATACTAGTGAAGGCAAGAGCACACCCCAGGGCCATGACACAGGAAGTAAACAGGAAGTGATTTCTGGTCACTTCCTTTTACTAAAAAAACACACAACTCCTCTGGGTCTCAAATTGTTTAGAATCTTCTGCAAATCATGACAAAATGGCCCTTGCACATGCTTAGGAGTGTTGGGAGGCATTTTTATTTATTTATTTATTTATTTATTTGTGGCTGAAAGGGTTGCAGCCCTTCTTGGACTTTTGGGGGGCCTAATGAACCCTTGTAGCTTCCCGCCCTTCCCTTGGCATATAGGAAATTCAGGCTGAGGTTTCCGCTGAGCCATAAAATTACCTTGGGCTGGTCACCCTCTCTAAGGCTGTTAGGATAAATTGGGGAGGAGGGGGAGTGATGTGTGTCACCTTAAATTCATTGGAGGAATGATGTCTACAAATGAATAAAGAAAGCAATTAATCCACCTGTAATCAAAACAGGAAGCTAGGAAAGAGCATCTTTTAAAAAAGATATAAATAAGCTGCAGTTGAAATGAAGGTGAAATGAAAAGATCTTCACACCTTAGTTTTGGAAAATGCCTTTTCTTCCTCATATTAATTGGTTCTTGAGGAAACCCACCCTCATCAATGTTGGTGCAACAGTTCTATTGTACAGTCCATGGATGGGAAAGTATCAGCAATCCATAAGTCCAAAAATAAAAATCCAGAATATAGGAATCTGTTCTGCATTGTTCAATGTAGCATCCACATGTATATAGCAACAGCATACCTACAGAAATGACATCACCACCAGCCTGAAGAGAGGGAAGCTCATCTAAAATACAAATCAGATATTTTGACATCCACATTAACATGAATACACAGATGCATCCCATTAACATTTACCAACTTGAATCTAATTTTGGAAACAGCCAAAGCAAAAATAAAAGCAGCACATATCTCATTTTCTTGTCCCCAAATTCTTTTCTATGGAATTATAGGTAGAATGTGATCCTGTCCAAGAAATGTATAAGGCATATCTATAGCTAGATACATTATTTCAATCATAATTAAGTAGTAATATATAGGATATAGAATGTTTCATGAAGTAAAAATAATGAGCTAATAAAATGAGCCTGCATAAAAATGTGTATACTTGAGAAGGCTATTTCAGCTTGTTGCAACTACATAGGTGTTTGTATATCATTTTGTTAAGAGGTGTATGTGAAAGATCCATCACTCCTCCCCAAAATTGCATTGTTGTCTTCTTTACCAATATTATCTCAAACCATGGGTGCCACAAGGGCCAACCCATGATGCCAGTACCTCTGTTCAAAAGTACGGAATAATTAAGTCAAAAATGGGAGGCCTGTGAGAGGGGGGTAACTTAGTGCTATCTTGCCTATCAGTGTTTATAGGCTCGTGCAAGAAAGAATCATCTGTAGAGTAAAAATTTAGACTAAAAATGTGTTTTATTGACAAGATTCACACACGCATGCAAAAGCTCAAACACTCACACACTCGCACAAGGACTAACCGAAGAAAACGGAGGAAAGTGGGATAGAGGACGTTGAGGGATTTGGGAGATATTTAACAGTCTGGAAAGAAGTGGAGAAAGTGGTGACATGGCTTAGGCAGGAACCTAAGGACAGTTCTCAATGGACAGACGGAATGGTGTTCAGAATGGCAAGAGACTGCACTGGACAGCCTAAAATCAGAGGTATTTGTTCCCCCAAAATAATATCCTGCAGGTATGATTGTGACTCACACTCCCAGCTAAGTGGACAATGGGAGTGCCATGCAAACAATGAATTCCAATAGAGAAACATCCAGGTGCACAGGGACCAGGGTTAAGACAATCACAATTTAGTGGGAACTTCCCTATTTCAGCTCTGAGTGTCCAGCTTGGTGTTTGAAACCTATTATATTCAGAGCGGCTGTGCTATTGTCCTGAAAATGACTGGGTATCTTGCCTAAGAGGTAGGTGCGGCTGACCTGACCTGACCTGACCTGACCTGCCTTGCCACATCACATTTAAAGTCAGTAATTTGCCTCTTCCAGTGTGACCTTGCCATCACCTCAGGTATCATTTATATCAAAGCCAATTAATATCGTGCCAGTCTAATATTATTTGCCAATTAAACCATGCCAATCACAGCGGTGCACAGTGCTATACCACCAATACCTGGTGTCATTTCTGTGCCAAAAGGAAATGAAAGGGATTCAATTTTCCACATAAGCGTCCCAGTGTAAGTAAAACCAATGATACTGTATAAGCACATTCACAATTTATTTGGATTATTCAGTTCTGATACAAAGGGGGGCACTAATATATGTTGTAATCCATGGACATTTCCACACTACAGTGCTACAGTGCTATTATTCCATTTTCAGCATCCTGTGGAATTCTAGGTTTTTTAGTTCACTGAGGCCAAAGAGCTCTCTAGCTGAGAATCCTAAATGCACCTTCCCAAACTGCAAACTCCAGGATTCCATAGGATTTTGAAAGTGGAGTAAATAGCACTATAACAGTGTAGTGCAGAAAGACCATGTGTATTCCCTTTGGCTGGGTGGGATTATGTGACGATGTTGGTTGCACTGGAACTCAGAGCAATCTTCACCATTGGCTATTCTGGCTGGGACTGCTGGGAGTTGCAGTGTAGTGTTACCTGGAGCATAGCATGATTTCCACATGCCTATTTTAGGCTGAGGCTCCTGCTGTCCACAACAGAATGTAGTCTTAGTAGTCCGGAATTACTCTTTTCTTTGTGGATTCTACTACGATTAATTCTTTTGCAATAAGCAGTAACGGCTAGCCAGCAGCAACAGAAACAAGATTGTATGTTTGCATAGAAAAAGGCTGAGAAAATCTGTATTTAAAAGCACACCTAGATGACACCTGGTGTTCCTACAGTGTATGTTGTAATCTCACATGCAATTTGATCTATGTATTGCACAAAATTAATCAAAATCTCTGGTAAAAATGTAGCATAGCTTTTTCTTGCTATTCTAGCTTACTGTATGCAGAAAGGTTTTTTTTTACATGAGGGAGCACTAAAAATATGATTTCCTTCCAAATTCTGAGGTGCTAACCATGTGGGAAAAGGCTGCTAAATTAGCATAGTCCAAAGAAGGGACTCCAGGTAAGAAGCGGCCCTTCACATACACAGAGAGAGCTGGGGTGGAGATGACAGAAGAAGAGAGAGGGGGGATCAGGGAGCTGCACTGACATACTTACAAGCAATGTGGCTGAGAGTAATTTTCCATCTAATAGATGTGCTCCTTTTATTTTAAAAAGACAATTCTAATATCCAGAAAAAGTCACTGAGATCTAAACTGGCTTTGGGATGTTAGATTCTATCAATGCAAAACTTCAAAAAACCATGTTTTGAGAATACTTCTTGTGATTATTATTTTAATATTTCATGCCACCTAGCATAAAAATACTCCACAGATGAATCAAGATTTGTTTATAATCATAGTACACAGATGGAATTACTGAGCTGGCCATTAGAAGGGGAGGCGGCGGGGCAGGGTGAGGGGGAACAATCGCTTGAACTCTTTGGCAAATTATATCTAAGCAAGGTCAAAGGCCTTGAAATATTCCTGCTATACATTGTCACTTAACAGAAAGTGCCTTAGAGTGTGACAAAATCTTGATAATTGCCATTTTTACCCCATTAAACAGAATAGTCACTGATATCAATGGAGGCTTCACTTCAGGGAATAAAGTAATTCAGCATAGGGTTGTTTTAATAACAACTGTGGTGTAAGAGGAACAGAGCTTGAAAATAATCAATACTAATAAATTAACTTGCTAGATATTAATTCATTAAAATTTGTAGTGATTTTCTCTTAACCAGCTAGATTTCCCTATTATCTGCAAAAAATACGTTTTAGTAAATTTAGCCATGAGAATTCATTAGTGTTGGTGCCCCTCCCTCAGATTCAGTAAAAGAGGAAGACCTGCTGCATCAGAAAATTATTATGATTGGAGAAAATGTATTACATGACTCTGTTGTTAGACTAATCCTTGGGAGAGGAGGGAGAGAGAGAGATGACAAGACATAGGGATAAGAAGAGAGGGAAAGAGAGAAACAGAAACTTCCTGAAGTCCTGGTTAGAACAGCAGGAGAAACAACAAATAATGAAAAAAAAAAAAAAGATATAAAAAATGAAGGAGATTTTTAAAAAAAGCAAACCTTCGCATGGAATGGGGGTGGGTGCGGAGTGGTTTGTTTGTAAACCCTCAAGAAGCCAGAGCCATTTCAGAATATCAGGTCTTTTAGGTCTGAAAAGTGGGTGTACCTTCGATGGGCATATGTGGAAAGAAAATGTTAGAAGCCTTTCTGGAGTGGGATGCATTATTACTCTCTTCAATAACTCCTCTTCTTCTGATGATTATATTCTGCACTATTTTCTATTGTATATTATTGTATAATATACATCTAGTACATTATTTATACTGAGCTGCAATCTTATTGTTGCTCACACAGTGCTATGGACCTGAACAATTAAGTGGAAAGGTTCCCCTCCCCTACATTTCTTTCTTTCTTGGATTCTATCTCTCCTCTCTCCCTACCTAACATCTCCTCCCTCCTCCTACTTTTTCACCCTTTTTAATTTTAAGAGATGCAGAGATCCAGCCCTGTAAAAAGTCTGATCATATAAACAAGAGATTCCACAAACTGAATTTAGGATCCCTAGCTCATACATGTAAAATGTGCTCTGCTATTAATCTTTGTAGACAGTTATTTTTGTCTGGGCATGAAAAGACAGAAAGATGCAATGAATCCATTGTGCAGAAGAATATTCTATATCTGCTCAGAGGGCCAAAAAACATTAAAAATTCTCCACCTTTGGACTTCAAGGTTGAAAATGGTGCTGTGTGGCAGTGTCCCTTAGCAGGTCCCACTGAAGAACATTGTACTGGACGTGGCAGGAGCTGGTTTGGGATTGAGAAACCAGCTGAAACTCCCTCCTGGGCATAGGAGACTCAGAGGATCACTCCTGTGGTCTAGTTCCCCAATCCAGGCACCTAGGGAACCCAATTAATTAGTCTTTGGAAGTACAAGGGATCTGAGGGGACCAAGTCATCATCATGTCCCACCACACCACAACCACCACTTTATGGACCCAGTGCCAACCAGCAAACCTTCTTAAACTCTGTAGATAAGATTAATCACCCAAGAGAGTTCACTACCTGTTTGGAATAAAATTGATCACTTACATTTCAGTCTTAAATTGTGAGTGAAAAGTGGGTTTTTTTCCTTCTCTTTAAAACTTATAATGTGAATCGACTCCCAGTATGAAATAATTGATTTAAAAGGACAGTTTTTAAAAAATTACTAAAGCACACTGGTAGGATTAGAGTTAAATGCTTCTTCAAAAATTCCTTAAACTAAGCTGCTGAGACTTTAAAATACATTACAAAATAGACTGTGATGAAGTAATTGTTTACCTTACCAGAAAGATAAGATCTAGTTCATTACCATAACTCCAACAGAAGGAGATGACTAAGTGAACCTGGAATGATCTCTTTTACAACATTAGGAGAACTGATTGTGAAGAATTGGCTAGAGAGAGCTATACTGACATATGATGGTTGAGTGGAATAATTACAATTGGATTTTTATTACTGGATTTTGATGACTGTCAAAATGACTACAACTAGAAAACAAATTTAAAAAGAAGAACTTCAGTGGAACAACCTAGCTAGGGAGAGTCAAATCAAATTATTCTGGAAGAAAGTAAAAGGCTGAGAGAGGATATGAACCAGAAGAAGATAGAACTTCAACAGGATTTGAAAATAGAACTTAAAGATATAAGAACCTCTTTGGATAAAACTAGAAATAAGATGAAACAGATGGATGAAAAAGAGCAAGTCGTGGAAGAAAGAACACAAAAACTGGAAGATATGACTGGAAAGTTCTCAATGGACCAACAACAAAATGCAGATTCAGTTACAATGCTTGATCTTAAAGAAAGGGGAAGATGCCTTCTGATAAGAGAAGTATCTCAGATGCAGAATGAGGACATCTGTGCAAGTTTCAGATACTTTGGCAAGTTCCTGGAAATTAGAAGAGAAGATTTTATTTGTGACGTGGACAAGGTATATCATCTGGATTCTGTGGTCACCAGACAGAGAAACCCAGCAAAGGGATGTGATTATTTATTTTATGAAAATGCAAATAAAAGATCAAATTCTTGAACAACACTATCTAAAAGTCCCAGATTGATGTGAAGATGTGATAATTTTGAAAGATATACAGGCCCAAATTTTGAGATTATGCATTCTTGACTAACAACCTGAAGCAATATGGGATACTATACCCTTCAGATGGGGCAACTTGGAAGGCCTTGCATAATGTTACAGACAGAGAAGATGTAACCTCAAGCCAATTTCAAAGAAAAAAAATTTTTTTGGGAAATATAGAAAGGAATTTAAAGGAGAAATTCCCTCCTTTTCGCCAAAAAAAAAAAAAAAGAGGGAGAAAGGACCTCAGACCAAAGTTAAATGGAAGGAAGTGATGGAAAAGAGAGTTTGGGATGCAAGTATAAGGGGCTTTTTTGTACAGTAAAATGCAAAATTTAAAAGGAAGTGGCAACAAAAGAATCACATTATTCTGGATGAGATTAAGAACAAGGAGGAAGAATGTAAGAGTAACCCATATAAATTGCTCCTGAATCTTACAACTATCAAAGAATATGGTATAGAATATGATATAGACAAAAACATGAGATATTTTAAACAAAAATACTTTGAAACTGCAAATAAGCCAAGAAAGTGACTTGCTTACAAGTTAAGAAAAGAGAGAGAGAAGAAATTGATTTTAAAGATTAAGAATGGAAAGAAATTGACATCAGACAATGATAGGATAAAGAAGATTTTCTTTAATTTCTCTTCAATGCTTTACAAAAAAACAAGAGGTGTCAAGAGAAGACTGAAAAATATGCAGACTTATGAAATTTCCCAATAATTTCAGAAAAAGCAGAGATTAAATTTAAATATGACTCTAACTGTGGCAGAAGTGAAAAATGGGAAGACCCCAGGACCTGATGGTTATATCTCTCATTTCAACAATTGATGAACTCAGTTATAACTACATGTAAATTACCTGACAGTTTATGCCAAGCAAATATAACAGTAATACTAAAAGAAGAATGTGATGTGACAGATCCTAAGAATTACAGGCCTATTTTAGTTTTGAATAGTGATTACAAGATCTTTACTTTAGCATTAACAGGAAGAATGAGGAAAATTCTTCAAGAGATAAGCAAGCAAGCCAGGTGATAACATTTCAGCTCCATTAGCAGCAGTAAGGTAACCTCCCTTGAGACCCAAGCTATCTCTGCTTTGTGCTAAGCTACCAGCCCCTTTCTTAGGCACAAAATATTGACTTTCTCAAGATGTCTCTGTAAAGTTAGATCTGGAAAAGCTTTAAAGTGCTGTATAGTTAAAACTTGCCAATTGTAGTACAAATGAATGAGTCTCACTTTTGTTGGAGGTAGAAACCTCAATGAGTTAAGTCCCAATCTTGTTTAGGATTCCTCTGTTGCAGCTAAGTTTGTTATCTTCAAATCCAGGAAACATATTCAGGGGTGTCAATGTTGGCCGTGCAGCAAAATACAACAAAATTGCAAATCCACAGAACAGTGATATCTTTATTGGGCCTATTAAAAAGCAAAAAATACATCATGCAAGCTGAAAAACCTAGTGACTCAGTGGAGGGACTATGAAGCACTTCTGTTGCTTCCATTGGTGACACTCTAGAGGGGAAAGTGTTCTTGTTGTGAAATATCAAGGATACAGACTTAATAGAACTTTGTGAAGTATCCTATGAACACAAAGGATAGCTTAGCTGCTGTGTAATCCTCCATTTGAAGGTTTTCAAGGATAATTACTTTTCATGTTACCTATTTGAGGAGCGTCTTGGATTTCAGAGCATACATAGAAGTCTGAGAAGGACATCTTGGCCTGCTGTTATATGTTGCTAGGAGAAAAATGAGAATATTCATGAGAACCTGAGATCTGTGAAAGGCAGCCATTTTTGCAGAGACTGTCTGTTATTTTTGTCTGCTGGAGTGACAACTTTCTGCTGGTGATTTAGCCTGAAAATCACTTATTAACTGATTCCTTCATGTTATCTCATCCAAATATATTCCCTCAAAAAGCTGGGTGGGTCTAACCAGAAGAGTTATCTGAAAAAAAGAACTTAAGTTTTGAAATCAAAGTTCAGAGATGGATTCTTATTGAGGCTTCCTGTCAGGATGCTGAAAAGCTGTTGAGCTGCATCAGAATATAGTGGTTTGTCACATATCAAAGCTCATTATTTATTCCCATTTTCTACCTCAAAGATTCAGTGTCTAGCAGGATTCTCGGTATCTCTTGATCTTCCCACCCCCAGCATGCCTCTAATATGCACATATGCAAATACATATATATACAATGCTGCAGAATTGATTAGAGTCATTGCAGGTGACATAACAACACATGGACCAGGGTTCTCTATCACCATTTGAAACAAATCTCTCTTAGCACACTACGGGCTCATGATTTCACTTTGTTGTTGTCATATGCCTTAATTTTGGTGACTTTTGGCGACACTATCATGGTGTTTTGTTTGGCAAGATTTGTTCAGCAGGATTTGCCACTGCTGCCTTCTGAGGCTGAGAGAGGATGAGTTGCCTAAAGTCAGTCAGTGTGTTTCCATGGCTGAGCAGGCATATGAACCCTGGTCTCCCTGGAGTCTTTATCCAACACACACACCACTGCAACACACTAGCTCTGAATCATGATTTCACTACTGTGGTTATTGATATATGTATACTTTTCTTTGAAGAATCACATGTAGCTATTAATGTTTTCCTGGAATATAGGAAAGCTTGCTTCAAGATGTTCTCTTTTTTTAAAAAAACACACATGTTGCTTCATAGGCATACATTCTAGAAAACAGCTGAAACTCCCTGTCTCTCTCAGACTAGACACACACAGACACAACAGTTTAACAACATCTACAGGTTGGACGTGCTACATAACTCATGATGAGTGTCTCGAGGACAAAACAGCCACTTGGCAGATAGTTTCTGCTTCTGTTACCAAATATGGACCACCTTTACTAGATTGGCAATTTGGCATTTAGCAAGACAGGATAGACATTTTTTTCCTGTTCAAAATTACCTATTTGCATATAACGAATATACGTAAGACCATCTGGATATTGCTACAAGAGCACACTGAGTTTTTTGCACAGGTGACATTTAGGAAGCAAATTTTAAAAATTGGCACTTTGGGCATGATTAATGAAGTTGGTTGCTAAGCACTTTGATATATTTGGAGTGGAAGTCGGAGAGCTCTGTTCAAAATGTATGCATTTCTTAGTCACATTTCAATCCTCAGGAAGAATTTAAGTGGTGCTTGAGACATTACATTGACTTGCTGATCCCCAGCATTAAGGTGAACGTTACCCTTGGGAGAAGCTTATTATTAATCATACCCTCATATTCACATGCTGTTTTACTAACATTTAATACCCAGTGTCAAGTGACCATTTTGCAAGATTTTACTGGCTGCTATACACTGCAAGTTTCTCAGGCAACAATTCTGTATCCATCATTGTCAATCTTATGAAGTAGTATATTTTTATTCCCATTTTCCAGATGAGGAACTGTGTTAAGACTTGAATACCCAATATGTCCTGAGCCTGGGAAACAGGATTGTGTTACAGGTTGGGAATCAGCCTGTACATTGCTTTCTCATGACTTCCAAGCAGGGTTCCAGGTCAGGCTTGCTCAGTGGTCTGCATTGCAAAGGGACCTTGTTGGTCTCTAGAGATGACTATCTATGGCCCTATCTGCAGGTTTCTGGATTCTGACAGTGTCCTGCGGGGATCCTGGTAGACCCTCTCCCGGGAGCGGCGCTCGACAGAAGCACTTCCTTCCTCATCAGCTGCCTGTGGAAATGGAGAAGGCGTGACAGCCACACCTCCTTCTGCAATGTAGCCAGGCACTGTTCCAGACTGTGCTGGGGCAGGAAGTGCAGCCATAGTGCTTCCTGACTCTCTGCAGCTCAGGTAAGTACAGGAGGGTGGCAGGAGGGCTGCATAATCGCTGATCATTGATGGTTAAATCTCATCAATGATTTGCAGCATGATCACACCACCTGGAGACAGGAGAATGATGGGACATGCATGACATCGTGCATAAGCATTGTCTGGGTCCTGTCCTTCTCCCATTCCCAGTGCAGGACAATGATGTCTTGACAGGAGCTGGATTTAACAATGTGAAACTAATAGAGACCAAGTCACTCAAGATTTCTTTGTGTTCTGAATTCAGGTATCTCAACTATGTTAGCTGTTTGCCAGCATTCTCCAACTTGGGCCATTTCCGCACTAGACTTTCTGCTATTATTCCACTTTCAACATCCTATGGAATCCTGAGGCTGCTCCCTAAACTGCAAACCCCAGGATTCCATAGGATGTTGAAAGTGGAATAATAGCACTATAACAGTCTAGTGGAGAAGTGGCCTTGGAATCCAATAGTTATATCAGACTATACTTTCCATTGTCTTTAATCCAGTATGGCCATGTCAGGTGGGCATGTTAGGTATTTTAACTAAGGATGGGGAGAACTTCAGTTGATTTTTTATACAATTTTACCACAATCTGCAATTTTCATCATGTTTTTGATGATTAAGAACTTTTGTGAGAGAAACTGAAATTGACAGATTTATCAGTCCAGAGCCAGGCCTCGAGTGCTTAATTCTTCAGCCTCTGGACATGAATCTTTATACATTCAACCATATTCAATCAGCCCTGCATATTCAACCTGAGAAGCTCCTCATCTCTGACACCTGTAAGCCAGGCAAGTACACTATGGTTATCTTTTTCTAGAAACAGCTGTATTAATGTGGCCAAGTGACAAATAACTGTGTTATCAGCCCTTTAAAAAAAAAAGAAAAAGAATTGACCAAAATAGCTAATTGCTTCATATTAGGGATGGAAAGCACTACAGATTTTAAAAATTCAGAGGAAGGAGAATGTGAAACCAATAGCTCTTTCCATCTGTGGTTGTAGCTTACAACATATCTGGAAGGCACTAGTTTGGGGATGGATGGTCTATCTATTTGTTGAATAAATAAAATATTTCTCCCTGCCATTTTATCCGAAGTCCAGGGCCACAACAGTTTTTGTGTGTAAGCCTTAGCATGGTAACAAGATTTCTGAACTGCAACCATTTTCTAGGAAGAACGCTATTCCTAAAGGAAGAGTCTAATGATGAGGAAATTAATCGGTCTCCTTCTTGGATTATTTTGTTCAGCCATGGCTCTTTCTTTCGACCTCATATTTCTTTAGAATCCTCCTCACACTTTTTTCTCTTTTATAAAAGACTCTCCTAACACAGAGATCCTGTCTGTGTGGGTGAAGGAAAGTTGTGTAGTTCTGCAGGGATTGAAACACCGACAGGAAGTGGCTTTTTGTCACCTCTTTTCCAACACCTCTTGGCTTCCTTTCAAATGATCCCTGACAAATTGTCAAGTGTTCAGCATTTACAAAAGTGTCTAAAAGAGATCAAAACAGAAACAAGTCATGGAAAAGCTATGTGTATCTTGAAATGAAAGGAATTCCACTTACAAAAATACATTATAGAATAGCATGTCTTGGTATCATTTTGTATAGCTATGACTTTGTGTGTGGGTGTTGTATCTTGGCAAAAAGGCAAGTCCCAGCCCCAACGAATTTACAGTCCAGATTTTGACAGGGAAGGAGGAAGAAAGATAAATGAAGGAGGGAAGGAGAGAGACAGAAGAAGGAGCAAGGTTTAATGGGAATCATCAAGAGCACCAAGGCATTTAAGTGAGCAAATGGAGTTACTGGCATACTTCTGTTAACAAAGCTTTTGAAAAAGAATCTCTTTTTTATTAAGTCTCATACCCACCGAGACCACCCTTTTTTCCTTATCCTCTTGTCTAGCTGCACTTTTTAAAGTGGCATCAGCACTGGTAAGATGGTGAAGGAGGACATAGGCCATTGCTGCACTACACTGGCCATTTCCTCACTACACTGTTATAGTGCTATTATTCCACTTTCAGCAGCCTATGGAATCCTGGGGTTTTCAGTTTAGGGAGAAGCCTTTAGAATTCTCAGCTAGAGAGCTCTTTGGCCTCAGTGAACTACAAAGTCCAGAATTCCACAGGATGTTGAAAGTGGAATAATAGCCCTATAACAGTGTAGTGCAGAAATGGCCATAGACTTTCAGCATCAGATTGCAGCACTGTATCTGCAGTAAACAATACTATAAATAAACCTTCAGCTGGAAAAGAGCAGGATTCTACTTTAGCTGATCTCACGCTAGCTGTGTGTGCCTGATTACAAAAGACAAGGCAAAACAGCAGCTACCTCCAGAATCCCTTATTGAATATGTGTGAGCAGTAAAAAGGAGAAAAGAGGAGATCATAGATTAGCACACACACACCCCACCATGTTAAAAAACATGGGTCTGTAAGTTCAATGAACCGTAAACCATTAGAAAAGTGGAGGTTAGTGAAAGAAAATTCATCCCTGGATCCATCCTGGAAGAAGCCTTCAGGTGGTCTCTAGAAGATTCAAAATGTTCATTTTTTTAATGCAAGGGTCACCTAACTTGGTGTTTCATTTCACATGCACACATTTGCTAGCTTTTAATAAAAAATTTGCTGAAATATGTTGATGTGCTGCTCTTTTTTTTTTTGTGATGTAGAAACCTATTCCTATTCTTCTCATGTTATTCTCATGATAATTTTGTTCTCACGTTAGTCTTATGGTACTAAAATTTCTGTTAAGGAAGCAATGTGCAGGAAGTTATCCACTTCATTAACTGAGGTACACCTGTACTTAGAGTTCATTTCAGTTATGGATGAAATGCAAAAGGTGGCTTTATGAAGAGGTCAATCTTATCATTAGAGAGGGGGGATCAGCTTTAGGCCAGAGGTGTTTGCAGGCAACCATCTCTCCTTTTCCCATTTAATTCCCCCATGTTACGTTCTCCTGCAGCCCCTAGTGAAGACTTCCGCCACCCTCGAGTACAGTAGCAGTGGTTCTCAAATTCCTATTGTTGAAGTAAATTTCAACTGCCTTCTATACATGGAGTTTGGGCTGTGGGGAATCTTTTCCTTCACCTCAGAAAGCAAAGTATGCTAAAGAAATATCCCCTGGAGAGTCAGTCAGAGGTCACTTGAAAGAATACCAGAAGTGAAGGGTTATCTTCCTCTTCATATAATCAATCTTAACTCTAAGCATTGTCAAATTTCACAGAAACCCAGGCCCACAGAAGATGATGCCTTGGAACAAGCATTCAGAGCAGACCTGAGAGGAAACATTTTTTTCCTAGTCCACTGCTAGGCTGGGCATGTGAGGGGTACTCACAAATTTTGTATGAAAAAAAATGCCTTGATACATTGAGACACTTAGAGCCTTTCTGCACTACACCGTTATAGTGCTATTACTCCACTTTCAACATCCTGTAGAATTCTGAGGTTTGTAGTTTACGGAGGCCAAAGAGCTCTCTGGCTGAGAATTCTAAGTGCCCCTCCCTAAACTGCAAACCCCAGGATGCCATAGGTTGTTGAAAGTGGAATAATAGCCCTATAACAGTGTAGTGTGGAAAGGCCCTTCATCAGGAAAGTCGCCATCTGCAGTAAGATTTTTTTCACATTTCAAGGCTTTTTAAAAAAAATAAAACTTGGTTAGTGCAATACACCCAACATTTTCTCCACAGAACACTGTCTTTTGCACAAAAGACATTCTTTACAAACAAAAACTTAGTCTTATGAAAAAGAAGATGTTTTGCACTTTTTTTTTTTGCAAAAAAGGTCTCAAAATACAAAAAATCATAGGGAAAAAGTACAAAACCCCTCAAAATCTCACCTAGGAGAGATAAAACTTCTAAAACTCTTGATTCTTGTATGCAAGAATAGAGTAAATAAAGATGTAGGCCAAAATCCTGTTGAAGCCCAGCTCTAGCAGTTGCAGTATTTTCCAGAGTCATACAGAGGTGACAAGAAAAGACAGACAAAATTTCTCCAATATCTTCATGGCTTCAGAATCTGCAGCCTTTTTACTATTGCCACCACTACCTATGCTGGATGCATAATTAATCTGCTGTAGTACACCACTTGATTCCAGACTGACATGCCTATCCTGAGCTACAAGACAAAAAATGGACTTCATCATTGTCAGTGCCCCCTGTAGTTTTAGCACTCTTTGCCTGTGCTTATGGACAAAGATAAGCCACTGGTTGAAAGAGCTGCAAAGGAATCTTACCTGCATGCACAGTCAATCTGAGCAATGTCATTTTCCCCCTTCCTCAGAGCAATATTTTTTTGCTTACAAGGCTGTGTCAAAATTTTTCATTATTGCACTTGAGGCATTGGAGAAGGTCCCTATGGATTCTCTTACAGAAATTTAGGGGATGTGCATCAAGATCCTAGTCCAGCTTGGGGGCAGGCAGATGTTCTAGACATCCAGTTTGTAGGCATCATTCATTCTTCAGGACCTGGAAAATGACTTTTTAGACAACAATTTCCAGAATTGCCCACCCAGCACAGTCCCTGATGGTATATTCATTCATATCCTGTCAGTATCACATCACATCCTCACATGCTCTATGCTCAGTATCATGCCAAATCCCTGATCTTCTGTCTCTTCCATAAAGACGGGGAGGGTAACTTCTGCAGACTCAAGTGGCGCTGTTGAAGCCCTGCCACTGTGTGAAGAAAGGAATCTCCATTCTCAGCTGGCATCTATTAAAACTAGTTCCTCTTCATTCTTTCCTCTTCTTCACTGTGTGAGGATGGTAGGGAAGTAGTACAGATGGTACTTGGGTTTCCTTCATTTCACCCAGGCTTTACCTGACTAAGGAAGACCAAGATGGAGTAACGTTGGTTCCTAACTGAGATATTGGCCCAAGGAATGTTCTTCTAGCCAGGTCCACAGAACCCTGGATGACATCAGGAGATGGGACTTGTGAAAGGTCACACGCCACCACTCCCATCACTCAGCCTGCTGAAAGTGTCCTAAGTGGCACACTGTCCCACTAAAACTCTCCCATCCTTCACTCATGTCTTAAATGTAATCCTGTTTCCTGAAAATCCTACTTACTTTTTCCTTTATCTAGAAGGTCCTCTCTTACAGTCCTTTGGAATGAATGATTTTCCTTGGTTTGCAGGAACTGGGAAACAGTCCAGTTTTAAATCACTTTAGGGAAGGAAGTGTCACTCATCACTTAATTTAATAAATTGTATAGTCCATGAATGAATGAATGAATACCACCACTTTTTAAAGATATCCTTAAAACTCAAATTTGGCCATTGATTTGCAAGGACTTAGTGATGAGAGGCATTGCAATGTATGTTGTGGGGTTTTTTTATTTGCTAAAAACTGTAGTAAAATGTGGTATCAGAATGTCAACAGTACATATTTATAAACGTTATGGGCAGCACACAGGGACGATCCCAGTATCTCTTTTGGCTATTCTGTAATGAGATAAATTAGGAGATGTTGGTGCATTTTCCTCAAAGGTCCTCAAACAGTTCAACTAGGAGACCAAACATCTGCATGCTTTTGAGTGGACAGTCTGTCACATTAAAGCATTCCTCTTTTTAGCAGTCACAGGTGGCTTTCTTCAGCTAGGAAAATATCAGGCTCTAAGCGGGGAAGGGAAGCATACAAGGCAGCTGGGATGTAATTCTTAACTAATTTCATTCTTGAAAGAAGCAGTGAGCATTTTTAGTAATTTTCTTCCTGTTGTGAGAAGGTCTTTGAAAACTGTGTAGTTTTGGGTTGTTGTTTTTTAAAGAATATGCACAGTTCAGGATTCAACATTTGCACTTTTCCCCACAATAAACAGTTTTACCTGCACTGGAAACAGCATTTGCTACACAGAAAACGATATTTCTCTACCAGAAATATTGTTAACACAGAAAATGCTGAGTTATGCATAAAAAGGTCCATCTGTGCATTTTGTCCCGAACAGCAATTGTTCTTATCAGTTCAGGATTCTCTTCATCAGGGTATCTTGACACTTGAGAAGCAGTTTTCTACCAGTTTATGAATGTTTTCAAATATTATTTCCATGCTTACAAGGTAGCATCTAGCTCTGAATCCCCCTGATAACTAATAGCTGGTATCATCAGCTTCATGATTATGTCTCTTTGAAGGCTGGGTTTTTCAGTGACTAATTGATAAAGTACATACATGCTACACTATAGAAATTGTAATCTAGGATTTGAATTTAGGTCTGAAAGTAATGGACAAATCATTAGCAGTGGAATAAGTAATGTAACATTTTATTTTTCCAGTGAGTTAATACCAATAATTTACTTTGTAACTACGGTGATGAATAATGGAATAAATTACTTTTTAAAAGTAATTTTCCATGCTCTGTCATTTGCCCTGGCAATGCTGGTTGAGGGAACCTTAGAGTTCTAATACAAAAAAAGAAATGCTTCCTGTCTCTGCATTAGCCATTCCACAACCTAAACACAAGGTTTTTGTGGCGATGGTTAGAGAATGATAATTAATTCCAAGATTAAAAGATTTGAAATCATCAGGTGGTAAGGGCAGCTTGGAGAACATGTTCTCCTGTGTTCTACACCGCATACCTCATAGAGATTGTATAACAAAGCTGAATTATCAGGGTCTTATCCCTAGGACTTTTGCTGAGATCAAAGCGGGAATCAGTAAATTAAAGAAAGGGGGAGAGTAAGGAGCTGACATTAGGAGGGAGGGAGGGAAGGTTTTTTAGCAGGGTGGATGAGAAATTGGGTTTTCAAAAATTCAAGCAGCTATTTCCTTCTCTCCCAAGGAGAGGACATCATTGAGTAAAATCAGCAATGACATTTTGCATCTTTAGTAGAAAGAGGTGAATTCATTTAATTATTAATAAGAAACAAAACCAAATTCAATTGCAATTGAGTTAGAATTGAGAGGAACAATTAATTATTATATTTTTATTTAGTTGTCCTTTGAAGTAAAGGCCTCCACTCATATACTTATCATAATTAAGTGTATGAGTGGAGGCCTTTACTTCAAAGGACAATTAAATAAAAATATAATAATTAATTGTTCCTCTCAATTCTAACTCAATTGCAATTGAATTTGGTTTTGTTTCTTATTAATAATTAAATGAATTCACCTCTTTCTGCTAAATTCCCTATCTCTGTTCAGAAGACTATTCTGAGAATGTAGTGGGGAGGAAGCAAGCTTTGTACATACCTTGTGGTGGCAAAACTTTGGCAAGCAGAGCTGTCTTGTTGTAGAGCTACTCAGCTATGGTGGTGAATAATGTGTACCAAGCTTTCAGAACATAAGGGGAAGGCTTCCTAATGTGTGTCTGTGTGCTCATTCTCTGATAGCTACAATGTTTGTTTACGTAATTATGAACTGCTTGATCTGAGAGTTTACTTTAAAAATTGACTTTCAGTCGTCTTTCCCCCCCACCTCTAAGGTGGATTCTCTTCTTTCAACAAAATTTTACATAAAACTTAAAAAAAAACACACCACCTTTCTTATCTCCTCTGAAAGGAAATTGTTTGTGTTATTATGTTTTTGGGTTGAGTGACTTGATCCACTTAATCAGACTACACTGTTATAGCACTATATTCTACCTGTGGCAAGGGGAGGGACAATGCAGGGGAATGCAGATCTTTCCCTCTCCTTGCACTTGGGCGAAAGGCCAGGGAATGAGAGGGGGAGAATGGGAGGACATGTGGGCACCTTGCGAATAATCAAATTTGCAAAAACGACACCTGTAAATGTGAGGGGAGAATTGTAATACCCATCCTTAACACATGTCAAGGACTTTTCCTGCTTGTTGTCATTATGAAAAATATTGGCTATAAAGAATGAAGTGCCATTGTTCCATAAGGATTTCTTGCCATTGCTGTGGAATGACAAAACCACTGCTTTGCACAATCCTCTTAGGTGTTACACAACTTTAATTGTATTGACTTCCTCCAAAGAATCCTGCAAATTGTAGTTTGGCAGGAAGAGTTCTCGATGAGAAAACTAACCTTCCTCAATGAACTACCTTGCCAGGATTCCCAGAAAGAGTGAATTAACCAGGCTGATTTAAATCTGTGGTATAAGAGACGCTGAGACTTGGAATGTTTACTCAGCACATTCTCAGCTTGTGACTCATCAAGAGCTGTCTTTAACTGTTTTTTTTTTTTAATGTAAAGTATCCATCAAATAAAGCACAGACTAGCAACCCTGGTTGATTCATGATTTCTACCCCACCTTTACATTAAGGTTTTCATTAACAAAGACTTTCATATGCTAGAATCAGTGAGCTCTTTTGATCAGATTCCTTATTGTTCTGGGAGTCTTCAGTAAAGCACACCAGGGTAAGATTTGGCGTCTCTTGAATGAAAAAAAGGAATGCCACCATGGGTGGTCGCTCTTCAAGCTACAGCATGCTAGCTTTATTGAGTGAGTTGTCTGTTAGCTTAGCAAACAGGAATGTTTCTCTACCTTTCCTTTGCTCTGATGCCATTGGTGTCCACTGACATTTAAATAACCACCTTTTGGGATGAAGGGTCATCTAACATTAAAGCTGGTGAGCATGTAGAGGTATTTGTGCATTAGGAGAGCACCAAGAAGAAGAAAATGGAGGGATTATTCATTTAACACACACACAAAGGAGAGTTTTAGGTATATTCATATGCACATCCTGACGACTGATTTAAATATTGAGCAATTTCATTTTCAGATAGTACATGAATTGAAAGGGTAAGGTCTGTCATTAGCTTTCTAAATCTCAGCAATGGCACAATCAAGCCAAGAGAGGCACTTTTGTGCTACACAATTATGGCACTATGATCCCATTTTAATTGCCATGGGTGGTGTCTCATGGAATCCTGGGGGTTTTGATTTGAAGAGATATTAGAGGAATGGTTCTCAGCCTTTAGTTCTCCAGATGATTTGAACTTCAGCTCCCCCAAACCCTCACTGCAGATCATGCTGGCTATTGTGTCTTGTGAACTGAAGTCCAAAGCTGCTGGGGGACTAGTGGTTGATAGCCACTGAACTAGAGTACTCTGACTGAGAAGTCTGAACACTTAAACTGCAAATGCCAGGATTCCATAGGATGCTGTTATAACAACCAAAGTGGCATCACAGTGCTATAGTTGTTTTGGTGCAAAATGGCAACATCAGAGCAGAAGCAAGAACAGGCAGCAATTATAAGCAAGTAGAAGGCAGTGCTACCTTTTTCTTCAGGAGGAAAATCCCAGGGAGTGGCAGAAAGCTGTTGGGAGGATATCGCTGGAGATGAAGACTGCACCTTCATTCATTAGTTCAAGGGGCTGACTTTCTTCCCTTGGACTTGAGGAGAAAGCTCAAAGTCTCACCAAGATTACTCCAGATGAGAAGAATGCAACCAAATGTTGTCAAAGTAAAAACTGGAGACAGTTCTTATACCATTAATGGTAGTGTAGAAAAGCAAATTTCAGCAAGTGTTGCTTGTTACCTGGTTACATGACAAGCAACACATGTTCAGACTACCTCTTCTGCACAACCATTAAAGATACAGGAGCCCCCTGCAGTTTTCATTCTGACAATCCTGTCTGTAAGCTGTTTAAACAGTGGCCATTTCCGCACTACACTGTCATGGTGCTATTATTCCACTTTCAATCTCCTATGGAATCCTGAGGTTTGCAGTTTATGGAGGGGCATTTAGATTTGTCAACCAGAGATCTCTTTGGCCTCAGTAAACTACAAACCCGAGAATTCCACAGGATGTTGAAAGTGGAATAATAGCTCTATAACAGTGTAGCGCAGAAAGGGCCAGTGAAAGCATAGGTCAAAGAGGAGTCAGGGATGTTGGATGTTGCAACAACAGCCTTGAGGTGGCCACAGTTTACCCACCCTTCCCCTAAAGCAACTAGCTGACCTCACGAGAAGCAGAGGCTACCAGCATTAAAGTAAGTTTCAGCTACCAGTCTGGTCAGCTTCTGTAAATGGAAGAGAGTGCTGCCATTTTGTCCTTTGTCTCAGTCAGCAAAACATTCTGTGCCATCCATAGTAGGTATAAAGATATAGTCTGGTGCCTTTCCCCCAAAAAATAGCTGACTAGACTGAGAGATGGAGGGTGGGTGCAGGGATAACTAGACCATGGGATGGTGGGTGGACTAACTAGGGATATAAACCTCTAGTTATTTAATCCTTGCATGTGGGAATGAAATAGTTCATGTTTATGAGATTATGAGAGTTTTTGCATGTTGGATTTTCCCATTTTGGTGATTTGGGGCAAAAATCATAATTTTCTTTGCACAAAAAAGTCCTTTATGTAAAATACAAATTTTTTGTACAACTTTGTGCAAAAAAGTATTGTATTTTTTGCAAAAACAAACTTGCTCCCCCCCTTTTGTTACTGCTGGGGTGAAAAATCTCATACAGTTGACAGTTGACACATTTTTTAAAGAGATGTCTTGGTCCATGCAAACAGCCTTCTTATCAAGGTTGAAAAAATCTGTAAACATTCTTTGCATTCCTTGAGGCAACAGCATGAAATTTTCTCTCTGGGTCCATCCGATTCCCAAAAGCAGGTGGATGCATCTGGGATGCAAGTATTTTAGTATGAGATGCTTGTAGTTCCCTCCTTCATCCACAAATGTGGCAGAACAGGGGAATCTTTACCTCCTTCTTGTATCTGTTATTTTCTTAAACATCCCTCCAATCATGCATACTTCAGTGGATATACATAAATTTTAATTAGCAATGAACGTAAGTCTAGGGCAAGGGCTAATCCAACTGTCCTGCCATGGTCCCTTGACCCCCAAAGTGTGACCCCCTCAAGCTCTCCAAAAGCCTTCAAAACTGCAGACCCAAACATTTGTTTAGATTATTTTTGCCCAATTTTCATCCCCAGGAAAAATGGGTCAAAACTGAAAAATGCAGTGGTTTTGTTCTCACAACCTTCTAGTACCCCACATATCCTCAAACCTTTTAAAATTTATTATATTTCATTTTATTTTATTTTAATGCTTAAAAAAACCTCTCGGATAATCAGCCAAAATTGACATCAATTCCAGTTGCTTTGGGCATACCAGTGCAGCATGCCAGAGTGGTGATAGGGCTGAAAAGTGGCCCCCACCCACTCTGCAGTTGTCCACCCCCGCACTATACAGCATCTAGACTACAGCTCCCAGAATACCTTGTAATTTCTATGTTCTTCACCCATGTCCCAGCTGAGAAAGGAAATCAGTTGGATCCTTCTTGCTGCAGTTGACTCTAGCAACTCTCCCACTATCCTCACAGTTATAGAGTGTGGCCAGATGTGGTTTTCCTCTCTTCCTTCCAGTTGAGTTCTTGTATTAATTCTAGGATGCAGCTGCTCTTGACATATACCTGTAAGCTTGTTTTAGAAGAGGGTTACTATTCTCATTAGTAGGTTGACAGCACAATCCTACACACGTTTACTTTCAAATAAGGCCATTTCCGCACTAGACAGTTATAGCGCTATGATTCCACTTTCAACATCCTATGGAATCCTGGAGTTTGCAGTTTCGGGAGGGGCTGGCTGGCCCCTCCCGAAACTGCAAACTCCAGGATTCCATAGGAAGTTGAAAGTGGAATCATAGCGCTATAACAATCTAGTGTGGAAATGGCTTAAGTCTTGCTCTGTTCAGCAAGACTTATTTTAAGATAGGTGTGGATAATTTGTAACCTAACAGCTTGAACCTATTACTGTCTACTCAGAAGTAAGATGCACTAAGTCAAATGAAGCTTACACCTTAATGTGTGTGAATTCAGAGGGAACCCTCATTTTGATACCTTTGTGCTTTAATGTACAAATTGTTTACTCTGTAAACATTGTTTTTAACCTCTGTTAACTATCCAGTGCCACTTCTGGTTTTTTTGCTGTAGTGGCACTTTTTTAAAACGAGCTGTTTGGAAACTTACATTGATGAAAAAGTACTTGTGGTCTCCAGAGACAACAGAAAGAGATTCAAGATTTCTGATGATACCAGTAGAATGTGAACTGTCAGAAGCCACTAGCGTGACAGCCAGTGAGACATATGTCTGTAATGTACACATAGACATCAGAAAGGCCTCTTCATGCCGAGTGAATGCAAATGTTCAATACCTTGAGAAATACTGTTCAAGCTCAGAAACAAGTAGTATAGTCTAGTTTTTGGAACTGTTGAAATGAACACTTGCCAATGAAAAATGATGCGGCACTCACCAGGATATGTAAAGAGAGAGGGGGCTTTTCCAAATATTTTCTCCACACAGATAAAATGCCCTGATGAACTATGTACAGTCATCCTTCCACATTCGCTAGGGTTATGGGCACAGGACCCCCATGAAGGTGAAAAAACCATGAATAACTCTAGGCCCTCTGAAACCATATTTAACACATTAAAAAGTATGATCACAATATTCAACCCACCATGGATTCCTTTGAGGCATCAGCATTCCTTCAGAAGTGGGTGGCTGGTGGGGCTCACTGCCACCTCCATTGCTGTCCCACACCATTTTTAATAGGGACTTACAAGCCTTGTTCACAATTTCTCAGTCTCACGAGGCTTGCAGAGCCTATTAAAAATGGCATAGGGAGGCAGCAGAGGTGACAGCAAATGATTTGTGAATAAACAAATCTGCAAAAGTGAAACCCGCAAATATGGAGGGCTGACTGCACTTAATGTGGTGTGTTATGTGGGCATTTGCTGTGAGTGCTCTTCCTGTATGTGGGGAGGCCTAACTTACATGTTTCTTCTGCCTCAGAAAAAAATGGAAAAGAAGAGCACACTCATTGAGCTTATGTCATATATAGACCACTGTGTGAATTTCTCATATACAAAAGAATCATAGAACTGGAAGTCCAACTGTTACTGCAGTTTATGCCTCCTTGGAGATAGCATAAAGATATCATTTTGAGATCAATAATGTGGCTCTCTTTCACCACCCCTCTCCACGTGTTTGTGAGGCCCCTGGACAAGCACAGAACTAGGCTCAGCCACTAATCGCTGGACATTCCATTCTCCACCCAGGCAGGCCAAAAATAGCCAGATCACTGCTTTAGGAGACCTCTCTGCAAACACCCTTATTATCTATGCACACTGTTTACAAAGGACTCCCTGCCCCAAAAAGGCAACTTGGAAGCTGAGTACTCAAATGCCAAGCACTCTACGTTTGCATACTGTCTACCTCTTTGTCAATTCGGACTTAATCATGCTAAATTGTGACCTTTCCAAAGCTTTGCCCCGCACCCGAAACACATTGTTTTCCCCAAGTATGGCATAGCCTGCAGTTACATTTCTCCCTATAAAATCCCCTGATTCCGAGACCATCCTGGGATCACTCCCGAGTTCCAGACTGCCTTGCTGCCACTTTGCTTGGTGAGCTTCCCCTCAACTCCACGTGCTGAGATACATCGAACCCCAGCATCGCTCTTATCTTCTTTCCGGGCTTCAGGAACAGGTTTCGTATCACCCGAATCAACTATCCCTCTGAAAATCCCGCTGTCATACTCAAACCTTTATTTTCCTTAGTTATCTGTGTGCATGTGTTGCTTACATTGTGTGCCTGTATTTAATAAAGATCATTCATTATTTCCAACACGGTTTGCTTCTTGACTTGGCCTGACCCCGTAAACATTGGGTTACAAGATCCTGCTGCGTTACCCTGCCTCTCGTAGTGCCAACCAGTGCTCTTGACTAATTTCACCATCTTGTGTAATTGTAAGGTTATTTAGGCGTCCCTCCTGGGACCCCCAGTAAACAGGGTAACACAACCTCCTGTTCAGTGCAGGATCTGGAGCTAAAGTATCACCAGCAGGGCACTGTCTAGCCTTTCTAGGTAATTGGTTCCATTGACTGATCTTTGTATTAGTTACTGAGGAAGGAGAATGAATTTAATTTCCTACCTATAAACATCTGAACAGTTCCAAAAATAGATTGTTCTTGGGGAATGATGTTTTCCCTCCTTTATGCATATGCAGGGGACTTGAGTGAAACCTACTCACCAGTGTGCTGGGCCCAGCCCCTCAAACAGCCAAGCAATCTGATTGTCTGGTTTGAATGGGAAGCTCGGACACTCCCAGGCATCTGTGCAGCTGGCTCCAACCTATTCCCATACAGGATCTATGCCCCAAGGCTCAAAAGGATATCCCTGGGGACTTGAAGGTTTGTTCTTATATGGACCACCATGTGAGATGCTCATGCTGCACATAGCATTGAGGACTGAGGAAAGGGAAAGAACTGTGGGAGGCTAGGGGCCACTGGACTCCCTCACACACACACACACACACACACACACAATCAATTTGTTGCTCCCAAAGGCCTTCTAGAGGGTGTAGGGAGCATTTTCACCATCTTTTCAATTCCCATTTTAGGCCTAGGAGAAGATTTGTAACAGCAGGAAGATAGCAGAAGGCCATTTCTGCATGACATCACTATAACGCTATAGCAGCGGGTTGTTACTGGTCTGGGAGCTGTGCTTCCACACGATGTCATAGCTACAGAGCTGCTATCCCACCCCCAAGTATCATCAGATAGCCACATTCTATTTCCATAAAAATCCATTAAAAGCCTCCTGTAGCATTTCAATCCCATAAGCCGTCATGCAGTACTGTTATAGTGCTTGACAGCGCTTCCTGTTATGGCGGATCCAGCAGTGGGTGGGCTGTGGGCATGCTCAGTTTGTCCCTCCTTCAGTGACTCTCATGGCATGGTAACTTCCTATCACCTCTCCTTGTTTATTTTAAATGTCTCCTTTGAGTCAAAACTTTTTTAAAAATACATTTTTAAAATCATAGGGCAAAAGTGCAATCGTGTACTGGCATGTCATGCTGTTACAACATTGCTGCATTAGTACAGCTTCCAAATTAAAAAAATAAAAAATCACTGCCCAATCGGGGTGGTGGACCAGGGTGAAGGTGGGGCACAGGAGTGGCCAAGGATGATATAATGTGGAAGGAACACCGGTGGCAATACCGCTACACATCCACTTAAAGGGTAAGGGTGTGGAAAAGAGCATTCCCTAACCTGATGGTATTGTGCAAATGGTGATGCCGCCATTATAACGTATAACACACTAATGGCCTCTAGTGAGGAAATGGCCGAAATCACTTCTTGTGTACTTCCTGTTTTAAAAACAGTCCTCTCCTGAACATAAAATGGCCAAGGGGAGAACAACAATGTGGTGAAAAGGGCCCCACACCCTCTAGTCTAGAGAGCATTTGGGGCCAAAAAATTTTTTCGACCACTAGGGGCTACATAAATGGCCCTGGGGTTGTATGCAACCTAAGGGCTGCACTTTGCAAACCCTGTTCTAGTAGTTCTAGTACCCCTGTTGTATTTATTGGTTGATTTTAGACTCTACCTTTCATCTCAAAAAAAGACACTTAAAGTAGCTTGATACTAATAGCTATAGATTGAAAGCAAAAGCTTGATAAAAATGTAACATCAAAAACAAACTGAAAGCACAACAATAAATCTACTATATAAAAGTCAACGTTTGTATGTTTGTCTGTGCCAGGAAAAGACCTCATATGATTGGCTGTCTGAGGAAAAGACCTCATATGACTGACTGCCTGAGAAGATTCTATGGAATCCTGGGGATTGCAGTTTAGGGTGGGGCCTTTAGAATTCTCAGCCAGATAGCTCTTGAATAGGCAAGTTACTATGGAGATGAGGCCTAGCAGCAAGGAGGAGGGCAGTGTATTCCCTCAGGAACCAAACCTCTGTATGTTAACAACTCTGAATACAGGTTGGATTGGGGAATATGAGGAAAGTTACAGGTACTGGACAAGACAGTTTGGGGAATTAGAGACACCAGGATCTCAAATTTTCTAACTAGTGTTAATTATGAGAAAATAAAATGTCAGGCAACGCCGGGTATATATGCTAGTTTAGAATACAATTTAAAACATGGCAGTAAATAACATGTAGCTCACATGGTCTTGCTTGGTGGAGGAAGGACAACAGAGAAGAAGCCTGCCTAGCCTCCCTTTACAAGCAGTTCTAGAGTTTTATATTACAAGATTGTGACTGTTTTGCTTCTTCCCTTTTCCTGTGGCATTGGTAGCCAGTGGTATGGAGTCGGGATGGAAAAATGCAGGCTATAGTGACTTTACAACCTGAGGGGATCCTACTATTCATACTGTCTCATCTGGTTTAATCTTGAGGCTCCTTATTCATTGCTGCCATGGAGACAGAAATCTGGAATGCTCTCTGCCCTGTTTGGCAAAATGCCCACTAGTCTCTGGTCTCAGGAATAGCAGGTGGAAAAGGTTGCTACAGATCCTAATGCATCCCCTCTGGTCCTCTTCTTTGTGTCCCACAGTAAGTTCAGTGTTGGAAAAGAAGCTCTCCAGTACTGGATTAAAGGTGGCCAACACTGAAGGCGGCAGAGACAATTCCTTCCCGCAACACCCCTGTAGGTTGCACTGTTGTTCTTAATGTGCCTGGAAGTGACATTGTGTCATTTCAGCTTTTTGGAATTTAGCAATAAGCAAACAGCCTGCTGAACCCTAACCAATTTAGAGGTGTTCTCAGGGGAGCAATGGAAATGAGCTGAAAAATGAGCTGGAAAAATTAAATATTTATGTGGAGGGTGTCTGGATGCTTTAAAGGTTTGTGGAGGGCCTTGTGGGCTGTAAAAAAGAGGTCTGGGGGGCTGCACTTTTACCATCCAAGCACTAGATAGTCATCACGTTATGTTAATGCTGCTGTTCTGAATAGTTGTTGTGATTAAGTGACATACATTACTTACAGATTCTCTAACTAAGCACAGCAGCCTGGGTCCGTTGTTTGGATGCCCCTGAATGGTTCATTATTTAATGGCGAATTGGATAAAACTTTTACTCATATGAACCTTACCTGGGAAACAGCTTTTACTTGTAAAAGTACATGTTTTACTTGTAAGCATTGTAACTCAGTCCCTCACCTCTTTCTTCAAGCAAGTGCACTTGGCACTTTCACATGCTCATTTTGATAATATTTCTATGGCTATTTCCACACTAGACTGTTATAGTGCTATTATCCCACTTTCAACATCCTATGGAATCCTAGAGTTTGCAGTTTAGAGAAGGGCATTTAGAATTCTCAACCAGAGAGCTCTTTGGCCTCAGGAAACTATTAACCCTGGAATTCCACAGGATGTTGAAAGAGGAAAAATAGTACTCTAACAGTACAGTGCAGAAACGGCCTATATCCAGAGAATTTTTTGCATGCCAAGAAATTATTTCATGCCAAGGGATGTGTAGACATTGCACAAGATTTTGGATTTTATGCTGTAGTACTCAATTCTTATGGGAGACTGGACCATCCTGTAGTTGGTCTGTTTGGACACTGGATATGAAATAGATTGCACCCAGCATGGCCTTGCTTCTGCAATTTATAGAGTGAAGACTATAAAAGATGCCAAGTTTCTTCTGAACCAATACTAGTGATATTCTCAAAAGTCCCTGCTCAGCTTCTAAGTAGTCTCAGTAATCTTTAGAACACAGTTTGAAAATCATTGCATTAAGGTAACATAATTAAATGGGGTGGAGAGGTAACTATATAATCACCCCAATGTCAGATTTTCTCCTGGGGTGAGTTTTGAAGAACTGAGTCTCATCAGATGGAGGCTCCTCAACTCATTCTTTCCTTCAGTGGTAGGGATATTGACAATTAGAAACCTTTGGATGCCAGTGTTAGATGCTAGTTTGCATGTTTGCTGACTTCCTGTATATTTGCTTTTACCACACCAACTCTCTTCCTGTTCTACAGCCATTTTTTTTCTTCCTAATGTCTCCTCCATTAGATCATGTATTTGATTATGAACAGGTATGTAAAATGTACGTTTCACAAAGAATACTAAAACAGATACTTTCTCTGGAATCCAATGAGATTATTTTCCATTCCTAGTCATGCTGGTTAGGGTTGATACAGCTAGGAATCCAAACATTGGTAACGTTACGGGTTCTCCACCTTTTTTTTTTAGCTCATGAAGGTAGCAAAATTTGTGGTGACAGGATAAGAATTATTGTTCTGATGGCTGTTCCCTTCCACAATCTTCTCACTGGCCTTGTGATTTTAGAGGTTCTATAAAGCTTAAACTTTTAAGACTTGTGGTAGATCACAAGCATCTTCATCTTGATTTAGAATTACAAATGCCTTGTCTTCTTGATGGCAGATGACAACTCATAATATAGGATGGCAACAACTACTCTGGTTCACAAATCACATGACTTGTTTCATAACAAATCATCATTTTAAAAGCCAGCCTTATGATCTGAAGAACAGAGGGAATTTATGGACCACTGTGTTTATCCACATGTTTGTTAAACCTGTCCATTTCCACCAGGACGTTTTGAAACTAGACCACTTTACAACAAATATTTATAAATGAGACTTCTTGGTTACAGCTTCTGTGAAGATATAATTAATGTTTCCAACACAATAAGAGTGCTTGAGGAACTCAGAGCTTTTGTGTGAAAGTCAAAATCCTGTTTCGGAATTTGCTAGTCATACTTACGAAACTACAGATGACAAGGTTCTCTGGAAAAAAAATGAATGGCAGCTAATCCATCTGAATTAAATTGGTAGGGTAGATAGGCCTTTTGACAAGCAGGTTCTCAGCCTTGTTATGACACTGCCTTGAAACACTTGTCTCTGAACACATCCCTAAGCGTAAACTACTTCTGTGTGTTCAAGGATGATCCCACCTTTCAGTGAGGTAGACAGTTGCCCCAAGTACCTGATTTGCAGTATTCTGAAAGTACAGCAAGCTGTTAAACTTATTGTGAGGAAACAGTTGTGGGATTTTCTGCCTTGAGTTAAATTCTGGATACATTGCAACTTGACTTAGAGTGTGTGGGTAGGTGGTATTTGGTCCTTCATACCAGCTAGTGAAACATCTTGGACCTATCAAAATACAAGTATATGGCAGGAATTTATGTTAAATGGTATGCTAAGAGGAAACTCTTTGCAATAATGAGTACCCAGCTTGTTGGGGGCATGTATAGAAATGTTTCGAAATACATGCTATTTGTAAGTTGTTCGCCGCTTCGATCCATATGGAGAGACGGGATACAAATAAATAATAATTTTAAAAAATGCTTCCCAGTCCTGTTCTACTGGAGAACAATAAGATGCCAGTCCTGTAGAACTTGGCCCTGCCAACATGTAGAAAACTGGGATTATTAAATTTGAGTAAAGCAGTACCTTTGTAAAGTACTTAGCAAACAAATCTGGGATTTTCCCCAAAGCAGTTTTTCTATGGTTAACTATGAGGCTTTAAAAAAAAAATGGGGGCAGGATTGTGATTCTGAGGAATTTGTTGCATAGCTGCACAGTATAGCTTTAGACTGGTTGAGAAATAGTGGAGAGGTGGCTATTTACTGAAGGACTGTGGGGAAAAAAATCAGGAAAATATGGTTGGAGAGGGGAAAAGGGGTGAGGTGCCATTCAGTGCATGCCAGTGAAGCTATTGTGCCATTTGGAGCAAGACAGGAGGTGGGATGCCAGTGAATTATGAGCCTTCTTGTAGCACAAGCCCTGGCAGCTGCAGTGCATCAGCATTCAGATCAATGGCCAGTATACCTGCCAACTGTTTTGTGAAGGCCAGGGGCAGGGATGGAGATTCCAGGCCTGTACAATGGCAATGGGAAACAATATGACAGGAAGTCCTGATTCATATAGGCACTTTGGTGTATCCTTGGAATGTCAGGAAGCTCCATTGCTTTCCTCATTATATCTTGAATATTATTTGCTGACATATTCCAAGTTACATTTCCTTGATCATCAGGCTCAACATGTGCGTACATGATGTACATCTTATCAGATAGCAGTCTGTGAATTTGATTCCTGTATTGCTTTGAATTCTTTTCATAGACTGTGCATGGTTTTACATTCATTGCAGATTGTGTAACACATGAATGATCCCAGTCATTCTAAAAGGCCACATGCTTGATTTGGCAATTACTATGGGCCAGCCTCAGGCTGGTTGCATTGAGCAGCTTTTCTCCTTGTCTAGCATTTAATTATTCCATGAGATTGTACGCAAGCTTGCCATCAATGGGATCATGGTATTTCTCATCATAAACCTGTGGCTTGAGGGCTACACATGTATGTCTTCTCTTATACTCTGAATGAATCCTGACCTTCACAATTGTTCATCTTATGCATACAGGAGCAGGCTTCCACATGTCTATCCCTGGTTTAACGAGGAAATGCATCACAAATGGGTCTTAGTCACATATTTCTCAAGCCCAAGAGGCCTGATACAGCAATACCAAGGCTTCAAAGGCAGCTTTATGCTATAGCTTCCCAAAAGAATCCTGGGAATTGTAGCTTGGTGAGACACTGAGACTTCTCTATACAATAAAATGCAAAATCCACAAAACAGCAATACCGTTATTAGCCAACAAAAAATGGACAAAATACATCATGCAGGCTTTCAAAACTTCAGTGTATTCTTCCAGGCAAAGATATTAAAAATTTTACGGGAGAAGAAAAGTAATAATGTTAGATTCTCAGGCCTACATTTTGTCTCAGATGTTATTTCTGTGGTCAGTTAAGATGGTCTAGAGGAGTATCAGTGCAGGCAGAACCCAGTCCCCCTTCTTGGCAATGGGAGGAGCTGGACAAAGGGTAATAAAAAATAGATAATATAATTTCAATTCCATTAGGAAGAGAAAAGTAACTTCCCTTGAGATACAGGCTGCCTCTGTCCTGTACAAAGCTAGCTGCCCCAGAGAACATTGAATTTTTCAAGAAATCTTTGTACTGTTACATCTGGAAAACTTTTAGGTGCTGTATAAGAAAAATATGCCAATTGTAGCCCAAAGTTATATGAAAGTTATATATTTGTTAGATGCAAAGCCTCAAAAAATTAAGTCACAGCCCAATAGCTCCCTTTTGTTAAAGTTTCCCCTATTGCAGCAAAAAATGGTATCTTCAAAAATTCTGTGTTAGAGATACTTATCTCCACTTCTTTACAAAACTATTGTTTCCAGAGTTCCCTGAAGGACAAATACTTGATGTCAAACTATTGCTATGTGTAGGGAGAAGGAGTAGGGTTACTACATTCCCTCATAGTCACTCTCTTTTAGTTGGAGAGTGATAATATGAACATGAGAGTGTAAGCTATGCCTGGAGGTTCTCTACATGGTCCCAAACCATTTTTTTAAAAAAAGAGCTTCTGATTGTAGGGACTTTCTATGGCCATTTCTACACTACACTGTTATTGTGTTATTATACCACTTTCAGCATCCTGTGGAATTCTGGATTTTGTAGTTTCCTGAGGTCAAAGAGCTGTCTGGCAGAGGATTCTAAATGCTGCTCCCTAAACTGCAAACTCCAGGACTCCATACGATGTTGAAAGTGGAAAAGCACTATAACAGGGTAAGGCAGAAAGAGCCTTTACCAGGGGTGAGCAAAGATTAATCCAAGGGCCACATGCAGTGCTTTTCTGCCCCAAGTCCCCACTTTGAGGCACCAAAGAGAATGAATGGACTCTTCTGAAAGCATCCAGGAATGGCAGCCCTTTTAAATAAGTCACACCCTCCCCTGCGCTGTTTAACATTAAAATTACATTTTTCAAAGCCAGAGGAGTGGGCTTTCAGACACTGCAAGATTTTTGGTGGTTTTTTAAAGTTTTTGGGAAATGTGGAGCATTATAAGTTATCCCTCAAGGTTCCCACAGGAAAAAAAAGTGGCCAGCAGAGCTGCCAAAGTTGTCCTCTCCTGCCATACACATAGCAGATGTTTTTATTTTCAGTCCATCCTTTTTTATGTGAAGAAAGCACAGATGAAGAGACAGGTTTCACCTCTGCATTCTCTTCATGTGGAGAGCTGTGTGTTTGAAAAGGAGCACCTCCATTGCACATGTAGCTTCTGCTCATGCATGTATTTCAACTGCGTTTTTCTTTCTTTTTTTAAACCTTGGCAAACTCAACAGATCATAGCTCTCACCATTATTTATTATTGAGAAATGTGTAAGAGAGAAGGCTTGTTATAGAGTGGAACTGCAGCATGCGAGGAGGTTTAATCTCATCTTCTCTGCAGTAGTTTCACTCCATGTGAATGAATACTTTTTGGGAGGGGCGGAGAGCTCCTATTGGCACCAAGAAGAGACACTTTCCCCCATTGCAATAGTCATGCAGGAGCAGTGGTACAGCGTTTGTCAGGATCACAGCAGAGAGTTAAGGATTAAACCCTACATTTCTCTGTATTGCATTCCTGATTATACAGATTCATTGACCACCCCCACCCCCATACTGTTATAGTGCCATTATTCCACTTTCAACCTCCTGTGGAATTCTGGGGTTTGCAGTTTACTGAAGCCAAAGAGTTCTCTGGCTGGGAATTCTAAACGCCCCTCCCTAAACTGCAGTCTCTAGGATTCCATAGGATCTTGAAAGCGGAATAATAGCACTAGAACAGTGTAGTGTGGAAATGGCCATTGATTCAGAGACTCTATACTAGTGACCAAGTCTATTTCAAGCCCTATTAATCTAACAATCTAAATTCCACAGTTCAATTCTGCCTTTAGATTTATGTAAAGGGGCATTGTTACCCTGTGTTTTGGGGGGTCCCGGGAGGGGCGCCCAGATTTCCAAATAAAATACCAATTTGGGGAAAATTAGCTAGAACACTCTCTTAGGTAGCGAGAGGCAGGGTAACTTTGCAAGGATCTTTAAACCCAATGTATACAGCGGCGGGTCAGAGGGCAGCTAGACGAGGTTTTCCAAATAACAGACAATTCTTTATTAAAGACAAAAACACGAAGGACAAAACATAAACTAACTAACTGGAAGAGAGAAATGGAGGGTTGCTCGGGAAAGGCAATACGACCTGTCTCATAGTCCTGGAGAGAAGAGGGGTTCCGGGGAAGAAAGCTCAGCGTAGGGAGTTGAGGAGAGTCCCTTAGACAACCAGCAGCAAGGCGGGATGGCAGTCCAAAGTGATCCAAAGACCGTTTGAAAGTGAGGGGTTTTTATAGGGGAGTTTATGCCTCTCGGCTATGGCAAGCCAGGTGAGAACAAAAGGAGTTCTGGTGCTGGACAAAGGATTTGGAAAGGTCAAGTTAACATGATTGGATTTGCGCTTGAAGACAATAGCGTGGCCGGGACGCTGATGGTCCAACATAAAAGAGTAGCTCGGCTGAGAGCCATGCGGCTATTGTGGAATTTGCAGCTGGAAGTCCCCTGAAGCTGGGAGCGGAGTTTAGGCTGCTGGCCTCAATAGAGTCTGGAGTGTAAAACCATTAGTGGCCACACTCATGTCCGTGCTTGTCCAGAGGACCTCGCAAACACGTGGAGTGTGGTAACTGCAAGCCAGTCCAGCTAAAGCCGAATTGTTTGATATCAAGATGATATCTGGGGGTCCTCACCCAAGATGCCATACCGAAAGTAACAGCATGACTGTGTGGCCAAAATGAGGGTATTCCTCCCCAAACAAGAAATTCTACCACCCCAAATGAAATTTGCCTGAAGTCTCCAAACTCCTATCCTTGCAGTAACATAAAACTTCAGGTGAGCATTTACAGATTCAGTTCAAGCATCCTAAGAAAATAGGCTGAGAGACACCCAGGAAAAACAAACCCATCAATATATGAGTTCTGTTTGTGGGTCTTTTTTAATGTCTCACTCTTTGCAGTGCTTGAAATTTAGAGGCTGAGGGAAGATTGAATGAGGAGAGGCAGAATCCTTATTTAGTTGCAATGCTTTCATTTTGTCCACTTGTAGCTAAACCCCTGTGTATGCAGTTTAGAAGCTTCATGTGGTCCAGTGCCATATTAGATCATATTGTCTCAATGTTAAAAAAGTTCTAGTGGCTTCCAGACAATTTCTGGACTAAATTAAAAGATTTGTTTGTTTGTTTAAAGCCCTGCACCTGGTCTTGACCATTTAAATCCCTTTCTCTTTCTTTGTCACACACGCACCTAACTAGTTACAGATTCCACTCAGTGACAGCTAGTTGTGCTTCTTCCCATGGCATCTGGTAGTTTCCATGTCAGTGGGATGGTGATGCATTTCAAGTTTTAGACTGAACCTTAAAGGACCTATCCAAGGTACTGAACCTATTCTGGTGTTCAGCAGTTTGGATAGCCCAGCCAACCCCCACTGATTCTGCCACCATCAGAAGTCAGGGAGCAAAAAGAGTACTTCCTTGGCTGTGGCCCCTGAATTGTGGAAATCTCTGTGGACATAATAGTACAGAGCCTCACTATGGACTTTCAGGGGGAAGGAATATTATAGTTGCTAGCTGTTTTATGTTTTGCAATATATTCCAAGCATTAAGTTTTTTTTTTAAAAATGAATTACTTAATCTCCTGAAATTGCTGGTGATTTCATAACTGAATTGTGTTACTATTTTAAACCTATGGTAGTTTTAATTGTTAAATAATATTAGCAGCCTTGAGAACCCTTGGTCAAAAGGAGAAGGAAAAAGGAAGGAAGGAAGGAAGGAAGGAAGGAAAGAAAGAAGGTAGGTATTTGTGTGGTTGAGAGAGATTGGATATTGCTCTTTTGCTGCCATCTTGTCTTCCTCCTGAATGAATAATTATTAGTCCCATTCAGGATATAGCTACAGGGGATGAAGGATAAGGCATTGCCTCCAATAAAAATTCTGTTCCCCCCATGAAATTTTCCTTCGTTCTCCAAATTTCTACCTCTGCAGGAGCTTAAAGCCTCAGTTGAGTATTTAGAAATATAGTTTAGGCATCCAAAGAAAAGGGTTAGGCAAAGTTGCCCAGGGAATATGGATAGAGCAAATGTAAGAGTTCTAGGTGTGAATGATTTTCAATACCTCACTCTATGCAATCCTAGGAGATTAGGAACTGAAGGAAAATTTAACTCAAGAGCAATATGAGGGGCATGGCCTTCCTTTTGTCCTTCTTGTAGCTACATTCCTGGTCCTATTGCAGATACTGCCTTAGCTCCTGGAACAGACATTTCACCCTGTTGAAATGCTAGCTGCAGCCCTTCTGTGCTTGCATGTTCTGTTGGATGAGGGTCACTGTGTTTTATGCTCAGATATAATGGGTCATAAAAGGTGCTATTGCTTGCTAATGCCACTTCCCCCACTTGCCCATGGCCTCATTCTTGCAAACATGACAACATTAATAGCTAGAAAGATGGATAGCGATAGGTAAGCTCAGTTGCTACTGTCATCTTCTGTTGATAGCAGTATCATTGTAAACTTTACACCTAAATATGCTAAAGTAAAGAATGTGCTGTATGTATGCAACAGGCTAATGGTACAGACTTTCACAGAATGCGAAAATGAAATGATTATATGCACAGTGAATTCATTGCCTGCAGGGGAGAATTAGTAGTTGCAGTTATGTAATTGTATTTTTGACTTAATTTCTTCTGAAGGGATCCCTGCTTTTAGATGATGCCTTACTTGTTCATTACTTCTGTTACTCCAAAAAGTGATAAGTATTTCGAGTCCTTCCTACTGTTTCAGCAGAGTTAAGGTCCTGGTCTCATCTCCCGTTCTGATGGTACCACTAGAGAGAAAATCACAGGACTCCAACCCTTGAAATTTATCTCTCAAAAAGCTCTCAGAAAAGTTCTTGAGATAAATCTGCAAATGAAAAGAAAGTATGATGTTGGTTAATACCAAAGCAGAAATCTTAATTTTCTGAGTCATGGCAAGGAGTGTATTATATTGTCAAGTTTCTGATTAGCCTTTTCTTTCTTTGGAATGATTAATGGAGATTGCCATTAGTGAGTAATGTAACACCTGTGGCTGAAAACTGAAAAGGTGTCTGATCCTCAGTCACAAAAATCCATCCATAAGAGGTACCTTGTCATCTATTTGTACATCTCATTTTCTTGAATTAGGATGGCAGCTAACATACCTAAAAGTAACCTGATACTGTCAGAATAGGGTCAAATAATGGAACAATTTGTACCTTGATTGTTTGTTTGTATTTCTCAAGTCTGAGGCAGGTTTCAAGAGAAATATATAAACTATAGATCACAAGTTACCAGAGGGGAAAATATATTAGTTTTAAAGACAAATAAACTGCATATTTTCTAATATAATTATAATATGAAATAAAGTAGCTTATCTTGTTACTGACCGGTCACCTCTTTAAGTAGGCAGACCTCATATATTAATCAAAATGCCAGCAAATTTGTTCAATGGTGTACTATTTCTAGCTATTTCCAAGTATTTCTGTGCCTGGGGCTACAGCCAGGGAGTGCCTGTTCCTTCCCATAGTCATTATTTCTTCCATTGAGTGGTTTGAAGCATGGTCCCTCCAGCATGAGTGATGACGCCTATTCCTCCAAAGAATAATGCTTGGGTTTTTCTAAGAAACCTTTTTATTCCATACTACTTTGAAAAGCAAATCATGCTGGCCATATGTGTTCATATAACTACGGTTTGAGATAGGCTGTGATCAGAGTTCATAACTAGTCCAGTTTCACCCACAGAGCTGTAATCTGACACCATTAGTAGTCAGACATTAGTAGACTACTAGTTATTAGTAGTCTGACACCAGGGCTGTGTGAGGATTTTAACTTGGGTCTCCCCAGTTGTCATCCAAAGCTGACATTCTAAACTGAGTATTTTTGAGACCATTAAGAATATTTTTTAAAAATGTTTTAATGTATCGTTTCCATCACCGTCACTCAAAGCCTCTAGATGTCTTTGCATTCATATTCAACCTGTTTCTATAAGATTTTGAAAAGGTGCTGTTTTGAACGTGTTCTGTTGTTATCTTTATTAAATGCCTATAAGACAGACGTCTGTAGGCATTGTACAAACCAGTTTAAAACATGAAAATAATCTATCATATTTGCCGCTGTATAAGACGTACCCAATATATAAGACACACCCCATTTATATACTGGCAGATAATACTTGCTGGCACATAAGATGCATCAGTGTATAAGACACACCCCATTTTCAAACCGTATTTTTCAGGGGGGGAAATGAGTCTTATACGCCAGCAAATACAGTAATGAAAATGAAACAACTTGATAACCAGATAAGAACACTCAACACAGTATAAAACTAATAGCTATAATATTCATACTGCCAGGAATAAAAAAGTAGAATATTTTATAGGAAATTCTTAAAGTGTCTTGAAGAACAGAAAAGTCTTATCTTGCCATAGAAGGGCATTTTCATGGGGCAGAAGGGTGGTATCAGTGATACATATTGTGGAACATCCTCTCAAGGGAGGTTTCCAATACTTTTGATAACTTGAATTGTGCATGAGAGTAAACACTTTTTAAACCAAGGTGGGCAAAGTGTAGCCCCCAGGGCCTCTCAATTATTTTGCAAATCCTCTCCCTCCCTCCCTCCCTCCCTCCCTCCCTCTCTCTTTCTCTCTATATATATACTTTAAAAAAAAAAAAAACTCAGAATGACCCAAAATGTTCTCTAAGGCTCAGGAAAGGCCAAAACCATGGTAACAATGTCCCCATGTCCCCTTAAGGGTGTTAGAGGATAAAGCTTTTTAAAAAAACAAACGATTTAATATTTATTAATTTTAGTAGAAAATACAAACTAATTCACAGCTATAAGAGAAGAACAAGAGAAAAAGAAACAAGCTATACATAAAAATATACATATGTAACTAAAACTAAAACAAAACTAAACTGAATTGAACTGAACTACAACTAAACGTTATAAAAAAAAAGCCGTCACTAAAAGACTCATCTGTTACACTAAACACAGCCTAGCTACACTAACTAGAGGCATTTTAAAAAATGTTTTGCAGGAGCAGGTGTATGTGGGAGTCTGCCCCTCTCCCCTCCATGAGGGCTAACGTGGGCTCCTCACCATCCCAGTTGTCCAGTCCAGTTTCAAACAATTCTTTAAAGCTCTTCTCATTTTGATATATGTTAATGGCTCTCATGATTACAGCTTTGTAGCAGATATCTGATGGCTTTTACTGCTAGTTTTTGTCTTGATTTTCACAAAGCATTGATTATAGTTCTCTGTGTGCTGATGACACTCAGTACTACTTCCCGTTGGAGTTAGCTGGGGCTATGCAGGCGTTGGACTAGTGTCTGGATGTTGTAATGGGTTGGATGAATGCCAAGAAACTGAAGAGGAATCCCAATAAAATGGATTTGATGGACAGGGTGTCTCTTTGGATTAATGGCCCTTGGGTCTGGGAGCTGAGTCAGTGGCTTGTCCAAGGAGACAGCATACAGCTTGGGAGTCTTTGTGGAGCCATCTTTGCTACTGGATGGTCCAAATGGACAACAGGGGCTAAGAGTGCTTGGGGTCAGCTGTGACTGGTTTGCCAGCTGCAAAAGTAGTAGTAACCTCCCTTTTAGACTAGTGTGAGGTACTGTGAAGGGGGGGCTGCCCTTGCAGATGACTGAGAAGTTACAGCTAGTGCAAAATGCCACACCTAGGTTGCTGAGCAGAGTCCTGTTTAGACATCATGTAACACTGGTCTTAAAGGAATTGTACTGGCAGTCCGTATGCTTCCAGTCTGAAGCATGTAGGGCATTTAGGATGACATTCAAAGCGTCAAATGGCTTGGAACCTCAAGATTTCTCTATCTATGCCCAAGGACCAAGGCCCACTGGGGAAGCCCTCTCTGTGTCGTATCACCCGAAGCCTGATTGGTGCTGACACTGACTTGATTCTGGCACCAAATAAAAACATACCTTTTAAAATTAACGTTTTGGAGCCTAACAGATTTACTCCAAAAATGTTCAAGTTTTTAAACCTGTTTTAGGTTGTTAAATAGTTTGATATGATTTTAGTCAGTTTAAATTGTTTTTATTTTAAATGAGCAAGTGTATCAAGTTGTTTTATTGATTTTTTTTTTAAATCTGGGATTAAATCTTAGATCCAAGGATATAGGGTGGAATACAACGACAAAAACAAATTATTCAGGTTTCCAAACAGTCGCCTTTCCATGCTCTGCTGTTGGGCATGTTTAATAGAAAGTCGGAAAGGCATCTCATACTTATGCTAAGTTAATAAAAGCAGTTATGCCATCCTTGGACATTTCGGTGAATGGGGTTACATAATTCTACACAGGTGCTGGCAGTTTTCTGCCTTCTGAAAAGGGCAAATTTCTACAAGCCCAAGAGCTGAAAGAGGATCTCTTGCCCCTCCTTCTCTGTACAAGTTAATAAACTGGATCATCATGTACGCCTTTCTGAGTTACATTTGTAACCCATTCCTTTAGTCTCCCAGTAGCTAGAGGGGCCTTTTACCCATCTGCTGAGTAGACTGTTGGATTAATATTTTCAATTTATTGTCAGACTTCAGCTATAGCCAAGGCAAGGGCGCACTAATGTCTGCCCAAAAGCAGTACATTAAAATAGCTCTTTCTCTCTTTGAGTACTTCCTTCTCCCCCTCCCCAACACCCCCAGAAATAGCTTCAAAGGAAGTTTGAAATACTTCTTCAGCAGTGCTTTTTTAGGTTAAGGATAGATTCCCTAGTGTTGGCTGAACTGCAAGCAGGCTCTATTAAGAATTCACCTTGATCACTTACCTGTCCTTCGGTTTGTTTAGAATGCCCGTTCTCTTTTGAGCACATCCAAATGTTTACAGGTAGAACAAACTTCTGTTACCTGCTTGTCCCTGCTTGCTGCATATGGAAATTCCCACTAGACTGCTTTCCTGAAAGGAAGAGCAGCTTGACACAGTGAGTGTCAGAAACAACGTAAATTGCTCAATTCCTTTTGCATTCATACCTTGCTTTGTGTACCCATTTCCTTTCTTTAAGTATCATACACCCAAAGCTAATTCCACCACCTCTTCTCAGCAGAGGTCTTCCTCAGATGCGAGAAGAATCTGATCTTGGCATCATGTTTTCCTGATATCTTTCATGGAATGCAGTAAAAATCCCACTCATGAAAAGCTGACAGGGGTTGGCATACTGGGAGAGATGGAACAAAGTTTGATGTGGATCATTATAATAAGTCATTGCCATATCTCAGAAGCAGACAAAAGAATACCCAGTGATAAATTCCACAGATAAATCTGCCTTTAAAAAAAGTTATAGGCCAGCCAATGAATCATTGTGTACAAATGACTCCATAATAAAGCATCACAGTTTATTGGGCAGCTGCATGTTACTGAAGATGTGATCGTGCAGCATGAAGTTAATCTTTCTTTAATTCTGAAACCTGAATAACAGAAAACTCCTGCACCTGTCTTCTCAGAAATAAGCTCCATTCACTCTGGAAAAAAGTAAAGATTACAAGATGAAGTCACTACAACAATCACAGGAAGAAAGTATTAATTTACAGTGGCTCTGTATGTTCAGATGACGACCATTTGATTGCTAAGATGTATAAGTTTTAGTTGAAATTTTGATATGGAAGATGAACAAGTAAGGGTTATATGACTAATGGGCCAAAGAATTTTGGATGTAATATACGTATGAATCGATGGGAAAAGTTATGGACAGAAGATATTAAAAATGTACTATGTTATGAACTCAAGGAAAACTATTATAAGATTATGTACCGCTGGTACCTTATACTTTTAAGTACAATCAATAATTGTGGGATAAAATGTATGACTTAACAGGTGTAAATGTTTGAGTAATGTGAACTGTTTGCAAAAAGTGCAGGAACTAAGTTTAGTTATTTTTTTCAGTATTTGGTTTAGATACTTGTAGATGTCTGTTAATGTTTGTATGGATGTATTTTGTTGTTGTTGTTTTGTGATGTTTAGTATGTTTTGATTGTGTTGTTTTTCTTGATAAAATTAAAAAAGAAAAGAAGAAAAAAGCTCCATTCAGTTCAATAAGGCTTATGTCTAGGTAAGTGTATATAGGACTGCAGCCTATGCTATGATTTGGGGTGTGTGTGTGTGTGTGTGTCTTCAAGTTGTCCATTCACTTATGGTGATCCACAAGAGGTCCATAGGGTTTTTTTTAGCAAGAGGTGGTTTGCCATTTCCTCCTCTGAAATTTAGCTTGTGGCACCTGGTATTCCTTGGTGATCCCCCATCCAAGTAGCAACCAGGCCTGACTCTGTTTAGTTTCTGAGATCAGAAAGCATCTGGTCCCTTCATGGTATTTAGGTTCTGTGTTATGGTAGTGATTAAACTGACTAGCTGATACTGTTCAAGCTTAGTTTACACAAGCTAAATGCTGATATATCATGGACTGTGACATTTGGTCAGCAGTTAGGGAGTTGCACAATTGAATGTTCTTCTCCATTTAAGAACAACAGCACCATACCAGATGTACAGGAGAAGTTTTCTTGACTGGCCTTTCTCTCCAGCTTTTTATATGTGTCTAGCTTTGCTAAGATGGAATGGTCTTAAATCATGGAATCATCTTAGAGCTCTAAAATAATACAATCAAAACATAGTCTTACAACTTGCTGCTTGTATGAAGGAGTCCTGTGTTTTAACTTCTCACCACTATTGCTGTGACTGGACAAATATATGACTGAGATGTTGATCTTTGCTTATTTCATTCTTCCCACTACAGCTTGAGAGTACAAGAGTTTCTCTGCAAGTTTGAACGTGACTCACATTTCAGGACACATTTTGTGGAAAATTTATTTTGTGCATTTAGTTCTGTGTTTTGTGCACAGAAAACGTATGTGTATTTTTGCATAAACAAATTTCATACACAGCCCAAGTCCTTAAGTGCAATAATTCTGTGGCAGTTAACACATTAGCTAAAAACACATTGTAATACATGCTATTTGTAATGTATAATGTATTTCATGTTGTTCGCTGCCTCGATCCATGTGGAGAGGCGGGATACAAATAAATAAATATTATTATATATATTATTACTGCAGTGGGGTAACTCAGGTGTTGACACATCCTTTTCTATTGATGATGTGGATATTAATGTGTAGTTTTTACATCCCTGGTACACACTGGGGTTTTCTTATGCAGAACCAATCCTGTTATTAGACAATGAGGCAATGTCCTCAAGCATCAGGTTTTGGGAACAGCAGTGGTCCTTCAGCCAATACTTCTAAGCCCACTGATGATTTCCTTCTGTATGGCTCTGTGTGCCATACAATGTATCCTATACTGCCAAACTAACCTGCTGCCCTCAGATGTGATAGAGGGCAATGTGGAAATAAAATTCAACTGCCAGTCTAATTCATGTCTATAAATGAAGGGCACAGCATCTTGTCCTTTGCTTCGGGCACTAAAACATCTTTGTCTGGTGCTATTATTATGGGGAGAGTAGTTCTTAAGGGCTGAAGCAAAGGTAGATGACAATCAGGATATTGCTGGCAATAAGGGGGAGCTGCTGTTCTTGCTTTTTCAGTTTCTAGTGTCCCCCCTTAATTCCTATGACAGTGAAACGTGGAGTTCCACATGTGTCTGATCATCAGTGGGCATTGGTAACAGCAACCCATAACTTGCATTTGTAAAACTGTGATCAGGCACAACAGCCAGAGTTTTTGAACCACCTCTTCTTACACTGTGTACAGATAAACCTCAGTAAGCAAAGTAGTTGTGTTCCTGGACATCACTTTTTTTAACAGAAAATTTGGTACCAGGGTTAGAAATAATATGGAAAGAATAGGGCTATGTTTCTGAACCACACACAAAAAAGAGCAGTTCAACATGGTTTGGTAAACTTTTATTTATAATTAACGATATGCATATGTGAAATGAAGCAACCAAATAAGTTGCCTTGCATACGTAAGCAGGAACATTTTGACCCTTCTAGAGATCACCTGAAGGCTTCTTCCAGAATACATCCAGCAATTTTCTTTTAATTTCCCTAGCCTCAACTTCTCTTACGATTTTCATTTTGGTGGCCATAACTTACACAGTTATAGTACATCTGACTTGAGTAAAATCCTATTCTTCAATCCTAGTTCAAGTTTTGTTAATTGCTTCATTTCAGACTCACTGCTGCAGCCTGATAGTGAAAGTCTGTTTCTCTAGCCTTCCTTAACCATCTTCCCAATGTTGATGCTGATAAGAAAGTTTCAGCTAAATAGAGAACAAGAAGGGAAATGGAGAGCTGGGCAGGCATAAGAAGACTCTTTGTCTGAGGCTTTGTTAATTGAGGTATGCCTGTACAGTGGCCCCTCCACCACAAATAACTCCTCCGCCCCCCCATGATCCCCTTCCAGTTTTCTTCTGGGGCTCCCCCTCCCATTACCTTGCCTTTTTGCATGCTGGGGCCAGAGGAAAGGGAATGGAAGGGGAGCTCAGGAGGGAAGAAGGAAGGCTTATGTCCCCCCCCATTTCCTCGCCTTTTTGTCCGGGTGCTTGCTTTCCTTCTCCACATCCAGCAAAACACACAGGAATGGGAGGAAGAGAATTGGGGAGGGGGAATGCATGCATGTACCTTGTGAATAATAAAATTCATGAATGTCAAACCTGTGAATGTGGAGGAAGGACTGTATTTGAATGAGGTCATTCTCACCTTCAACTGTGTTTCATTGAGTGTCATGAACATGAATAGGTGGATCAGTGCTCAGTCTAGCAGAAGACTTCCAAAAGAGGTATCCTATTAAATATACTGATCTATTAATTGATGATGATGATGATAAATGATGATAATAATAAATTTGTGCAAGATCTTGATATATTTATAGACACCTCTTTCTCTTTACATGCACACATAAGCACACCAACATACCAGGACTGTTATAATTTCATTCCTATGTCCAAGTCTTAAGATAGTCTGAAATAGACTGAGAAGAGGCTTGCTTAATCTGGGAATTTCTGGAGCTATGACAAAACCACCCACACTATCATCTGGTCCAGAAATGGCAAGTGAGGAACTGGCCTATTAGATTGTAAGGCAGGGAGCGAAGTGTCACCTACTTCAGTCAAACTCTGTAAAGCCAAGTGGGTCAAGGCCAAGAGCAAAACAGGCTGTGTGTGTCTCCTCAAGAAACCCTGTCAACACCCCAAAATAGAATGACATTTATCCAAGCAACCACTACAAGCAGTTGCTAATAATAACAACTCCAGTATAGACTCTGTAGTAACTGCAGCAGATCTGTTTGATTTTGTAATTTGGAAAATGTCTAGCAAAATTGTCACAGCAGGCTTGAGATATTTGACATGCTATAAGCTTGGAGTTAACCCTTTTTAACCTGAACTTTGTGCAGTGCCTAAATGAATTTTGCTGTACTTGGCTGTTTCTCAGCGTATTTCAGTGGGAGTACAGATGGAGCTCCTTTCACTACCATCTCCATCATGGCATAGCTCTGCAGATGGTCTAAAGCCGTATACAGTCAGCTGCAATACAATGCTTCTCTCTTGTAAATCATGGGTCCTGACATTGTTGTTACCTAGAATAGCCACAGCATCTGAATGGCCATACTTAACCACCTATTCCAGAAGTCTGCCATCTGATCAGTGGAGTAGCTGCCTAGGTCAATGGACAAATTTCCCTGGAATTATTTGGAATTATGAGTCTCCAAGGTTGAATCAGCCAATCTGCATGTATTGTGGGGCAGTTGTTAAGGAGGAGGAGGAGGAGGAGGAGGAGGAGGAGGAGGAGGAGGAGGAGGAGGAGGAGCAGCAGCAGCTTTTTACATCGAAACAAATACTTTGCCTGTTAATCTGAAAATATTAAAGGTGTTACCAAGCCACTTACCATGATGTGACAACTTAACACCAAGCTAGAGCAATCTGACATTCAAAATTTATCTTGGTTCATATTGCGAACCAGTAGGATAAAGAGCGAACTCCATGGTTGTTCTGAATTTATCAGCCAAGATGATTTTGGCATGGATATTGGAATCCATATCTCCTTAAGGCACCAGATTGCATCTGATCTCAGAAGCTAAGCAGGATCAGGCTTAATCAGGCTGGTTAATACTTGGAAGAAAGACCACCACATAATACCATATGTTGTAGGCTATGTTCAGAGGAAAGCAATGGTTATACCTCTGACTACTCCTTGCCTAAGAGAGCTCTGTGAAATGCATGAAGTTGCCACAAGTCAGCAGGCCATCTGAAGGCATATGGTTTACTTTATTGGAATCCACTCCCTCAAATCATCACTGTGCTTTATCTATAAGAGATCAATGAAATCATTACATTTCAATCATTAAATAACCATAAATAAATCCAGTACTGTTGTATATAAACTAAGAGGCCAGTCCCAGCGAAGTAGGTGGGCTTTACTACCAAGTAAGTGCAATATAGGATTGCAGTCTAAGGTCATTTCCACACTACACTGTTATAGTGCTATTATTCCACTTTCAATGTCCTGTGGAATTCTGGGGTTTGTAGTTTACTGAGGCCAAAGAGCTCTCTGGCTGAGAATTCTAAATGCCCTTCGCTAAACTACAAATCCCAGGATCCCATAGGATGTTGAAAGTGAAATAATAGCACTATAACAACTTAGTGAGGAAATGGCCATAGTGTTTGTCAGTATATGTCTTGGGGCTTAATTACACATCTTGTTGCAGGGGCGAGGAGTCTGGCGCTTTGGGACCTAGCTTGGTTCTTCTCAGGTTCCTCAGATGGTCACAACCCCTTCTCCATGACACTATAGTTTGAGTGCCCCACATGCTGTTCTAAAGAGTTGAAATGCTTCTGCTAATAGTTGCTGACAAGAATACCCTTAAGATAAAATGTGGCAGTATCTTTGGTTCCATCCACCACTACAATGTGGCACCTCAAAAATTTCATGGCAATCAAAGCTTTGGGCTGGAAAGAGGCTCCCTGCCTATGTCCTCCTGACAGCATGATCAGAATCTGGAATATAATTATTTTGATGGGAATTTTGTTACTAGTGTGTTGGTCATTTCTTCCCAAGGCAAATCTTGTGATTATTTTGCCAAATAATGCTTTCTTCTGCAATTGCTAACCTTCTCTGTACTTTAAGCAGTGACTACCTTCAATAGCAAAAGGCAAGAGATTCTTCATTGCTTTTTCTTGTTGACTTAGTCTCCTGAAAACAGGGCCTGTGACAGTTTCTTTGTATGAAATGAAATCTTAGCCAACTAGGTTGAAAAAACAGTTCCTGGTATTGGAAGACACTTTGTTTTCTGGGTCATGGTTCAGAGATGAAAACATGGAGTTCCTTTGAGAGCTCTTTCCCCCCCTTTTTTTTTTTTTGCTGAGGCTCAGGTTTCTTTAAAAACCGTATATAGGAACAATAGATTGATATATCACGCTCTTTATTGTATTCATGAACGACAGTTATTTCTTTGTATGTGTGTGTCATACTTTCATCCATTATGTATGTCAAGAATGATTTTTTCTTTACTTCCTGAGATTTTGATTAATGTTTTAGTTCTTACTCCATTAAATATAAAAACCAAGTTAATTCTGTTTAGTTCTCTTTATATGCATGAAGCAGTAGGCTTTGTACAATGGGCCTAGAACCTATTTTACAAATTTGGAGTTGACTGTACTACCATGAATGGGAATGACTCACCAAGATGCAGTATCCAAAATTGTATTGGATCATGGCTTTTAATGTTAGATATAATTATCACTTTTATACATCCAAAAGGCCCATCCATTTTTGAGGCATGCTACATCTCAAGTCAAAATTGAGAGACTTGGTTTGACCAAAAGACAGATGCTCATGATAATCTATGGACCAATGCAAATGAAATCTGGAGGTCATTAGTAAGAGAGTTCTCAACTTTACTGTCTTGCTTGGTCCCACCAGCTTTGTCACAGAGTGGAAGACAATGGGAAGTACACAGTGTTACTTCCAAAAACGACAGTATGAGACTGGGTTCTCACTCTTCTTCTCCATGATATGTCATTATTAGAATGCATGGTATATACTTCTCTGTCCTACCCATCCAGCAGCAGCCAGGAAGGGAAGGGAGGGAAAACAGGGAAGTACCCATGCTTATTACATTGTGTGTTTCCATAGTCTTATTACAAAGAGAATGGAAGCAACTCCACACAGGGTTGCCATTTTGTTTGTGTGTGTACATGTGAATGCCATATTTTTCATACCTACTTTTGGCCTAGGTAATCTCCAAAAGGATGGATAATGAAAAATGAAGTAGATCTTTGGTTGTTCCATATCAGATTCTCAGAGTTACCAGTGACTGCTCATCTTCCAGAAATAGCTCCCTGATCCTGACTCCCATTCCCAATGGCTTCTCACAATTCTAAGAGTCAAGGAACAAGTAGCAAACTGCTGTTTTTTACATAATTCTCTTGAAACAGTCTTCTCAGATTCTTCTCAAAGATAGGGAAATGAGATGTGAGGTCACTAATGTGACCAGAGGGGAAAAAAGTTGTTTTTACAATGTAAAAATATAAAACCAAGCAAACAAACATTCTGTTCACGCTAAAAACTAATAAAAATCCCATCCATGATTTCACTTCCCCCTGTCCTTTGTCCCAGTTTGGATCTTTGGAGACAATGAAAGAGTCACATGAATTTGTGAACACCACATTTCTCACCCATTCAACTACTGGAAGCAAATTAATAAGATTCAGAATAAATGTATAAACAGAGGAAAACAAAAAGTTTCTTGAGTGGTATGATGGCTATATAAAAGAGCTATGGGCAACAGACTACAGTTGACAGAGAAGCTGGCCAAAATCCAAGTTTAGCACTCCAGTCACTAAAGAATGGATTTAAATTCAGTAACAAAGAAATGTTAACCCAAGATTTCAACAACCTCAAAATAAACTTCTACAATATGTGAAGAACAACCTGCTTTCCCTTTAATAATGACCCAACAGCCCTCCCCAACTATTTATAAAATTGTTCCAGATGCTCAAAATGAAGTAGATTATTGTATAATAATTACATCATGAACAAGTGGGCACACAGAAGACTACATGTGAGCAGCATCAACAAAACTGAGGCCATTTCTGCACTTCACTGTTATAGAGCTACTATTCCACTTTCAACATCCTATGGAATCCTGGGGTTTGCAATTTAGGGAGGGGTGTTTAGAATTTTCAGCCTGAGAGCTCTTAGTAAACTATGAACCCCAGAATTCCACAGGGTGTTGAAAATGGAATAATAGCTCTATAACAGCATAGAGCAGAAATGGCCTGAAACATAGGAAAGAAAAAGATAGGAGGATTAACACCTAGTGTTCAAGCCACAGCTTTCCACAGTGCTGTAGAAAGGGGCAGAAAAAGGAAGGTGGGCAGGATAATATAGAGAACGTGGGGGGAAATCTGCCACTCTTCCTGCAACTTATTTTTCATTTGATATGAGCCAACAGTGTAAGTATGGCTGAACAGTAAGATGCAGTGGCCAAAACAGCCAGTGCAATTCTAGGCACTGTCAACAGGAATATAGTGTTCCGATTAAGGGAAATCACAGTAACATTTGATTCTATTTTGGTCAGACAGCACCAGGAATATTGTGTCCAGTTCTAGGTACCACAATTCAAGAAGGATATTGACAAGCTGGCATGAATCCAGAGAATGGTTACAAAGATGGTAAAAAGATGTGGAAACCAAGCCATATGAGGAACAGCTTAGGGAGCTGGGTATATTTAGCCTTAAGAAGAGAAAACTGAGAGGTAATATGATAGCCACCTTTAAATATCTGAAGGGGTGTTATGTAAACGATGGGGCAAGCTTATTTTCTGCTGCTCCAGTGGCTAGAAGATGTATCAATAGATTCAGATCACAAGTAAGATATTTCACCTAAACATTACCAAGAACTTTTTGATGGCAAGAGTTGGTTGAGAATGGAATTAAGCACTTCAGAGGCTAGTAGATTCTCTGTCTTGGGAGGTTTTTATGCAAAGATTGAATGGCTATCTCTCAGGTGAGCTTTAGTTGTATATTCCTGCATGGAAGGGGATTGAACTAGATGGCCAGATTTCTTCAGAGGGAGGTTTGCCTTTGCCTAGGCTTTTGCTAAGACTGAGAGAGTGTGTCTTGCCCAAGATTATCCTTCTTTCCCTTGCTTCTTAAACCCTTTTTTAAAAAAGAATTCGAAAGATTCAAGGTTCATGAGTTTCATGGATTCCCAGAACCTTCCAGGGATTCGGATGCAGATTTGGACTCGGAAAATTCTGGATTCGTCCCATCCCTAATAAATATTACCTACTATTTTCTGAATCTTGCTTTCTAAAACCTTTCCTCCCTTTTTCCTTCAGTTAGCCTTATGTGAGTGCATAAGTGTTTGGATTTTGTGTGCGTGTAATCAATTCCCTAATAAAACATATTTGAACATAATGTTGGAATCTCTGGCTGGTTCTCCTCTGCAAAGATCCCACAAACATTGGTGGAAAGATCTTGCTAGGTTACCCCCCTCTCGTAGGTCTCCTAATCTGAGCTAATATTTCGCACCTTTGCACAGAGGTACTAGCATCATGTGTGGACGCCTGAGTCACCCAAATTTTGGGGTAACAATATCACATTTTTTATTTCCTCTCAAGTCTACTTCAACATATGGTGACACCTGTAGTGTGGTTTTCCTTTTTTTCCTACAGCCTTCTGCTTTATTAAGCATTATTGCCTTTTCCAATGAGTCATGCCATCTCATGGTATCTCCAAAATACAACAGCCTCAAGTTAGTCGTCTTAGGCCTTTTCCACATTTTATTTTTAAAACGGGGTGGCATGTCCTCCGCTGAGGACGTTTGCACTTGGGGGCAAACTGGGTCCGGACTACTTACTGTATGTTCGGACTTCAGCCTGCTCCGGAATGCCCAGAACTGGTGGTTCGCTGTGCTATGGAAAGACCGATTTAAAGAGGACTTTCAATAGCCCGGCACACCCCAGTCGGTCGCTGCGCTAAGTGTAGATCTGCAGGCTCACGCCAGTGCAAGACTGCAGATCTTCCGGGGGTGGGCTTCCGGCTGGTGAGCTTCTCCAGTTGGTGGAGAGCCTCCACCAACTGGAAGCTTCCATTTTCAACTCCGGAGAGTGTGTAGCGCAGGCACGCACTGCTCCGGATCGGTGTGGATCGTCGGGGGACAGCATGCCAGTCCTGTGAGTAACGGACTGCCCTGATTTCCCCTCAAAGTGCGGAAAAGCCCTTAGCTTCTAGTCAGAATTCAGGCCTGATTTGTCCTTTCTAGCAGTCCATGGTATCCAAAGAACTGTTATCTAGCACCACATTTCAAATGAGTTGTTTTTATTCCCATCAGCTTTTTTTACTTCCCTGCTTTTACATCCCTACACAGAAATCAGAAATGCTATGGTATGGATGATTCTGACTATGGTATTTATTTAATGATATATCTAGTAGTCCTGTAAATGATACACTTTACGCTACCATTTTTTTCCTACCCAATGAACCCCAAACCCTGCAAGTGGCAAAATCCATTCCTGGTTTTGAAAAGAGGACTTTAAAAAAAATATATTAAGCAATATGTGTGTGGGCGTACAATAGATTAATTTATGGAAGCATTAAAAAACAGGCAATCCTCTTTATTTTTGGCTAGCCCTTTTTTTCCTAAAGCAAGGGAGTTTGGAGAGGTAGATGTCTACAAAAAAGCCTTGGGAGCTGTATGTGATTGAAGGATTGTACTACCCATGCTTTAATGCAATCCACTTGGATTGCCTCTTGAAGGACATCAATTTCCATGCATCAGTTTTTGTCCTCCATGCATATGTATGTTTTATATATTTTGACACTACATAACTGCAAACATATGAAACCAGGTCTCTCTGGGGATCTGTCTTATCACACTATTCACCAAAACAAGTTTCCTAATAGGCCCATCAAGTTGCTTTTTTCCCCCATTATGACATATGGTGAATTCCATGGACATTTAAAAACTCCCTTGTTGTAAATTCACAAGACTTAGGCTTAATTTGTATGTCTGGGAAGAACCAGAGCATGGGCTGTTTTCTGAACTTATATTGCTTTATACTTGCCATTTAGAGTTTCAAAGATTTTGCTGTTCATTGGCCAGTTCTTCTTTTTTTTTTTGTGTCTACAGGATACGTCCCCTTCATTGTCTATGAGTAAAGATGAAAGAATAGAACCAGGAATGGAAGTAAAAGGAATGCTCTAGAGTGTCACACTTCTTTATATCAAAGCCAAGGGCAACCCATACATGGTGAACAGAGCCAGCATGATGTAGTGGTTAGAGAGTTGGAATAGGAGAGATCAGGGTTTAAATCTCCACTTGGCCATGATATTTACTGAATGACTTTTGGCTCAGTAACTGCTACCTATCAGCCTAACCTATCTCATGGGAGTGTTGTGAGGACAAAAATTGGCCTGGGAGTGGGAAGAATCTTGGTTAGTGCTTTCATCTCCTTGGAGGAAAGGCAGTACAAAAATGTAATGAACAAATACATATCCCCCTACTCTAAAGAGAGTCACCTGAATTCTGCATTCAGTTGAAATATGTGGAACATGGCAACCTGTGTAGCCTCCCTTTGCAGCAGATGGAAGTCCTTTCATACTACATGGTCATAGCATTATGATTCTACTTTAACTTTAGTACCAGTATCTTATAGAATCCTGGGGTTTGCCATGAGGTAAAACATTAGAAATCTCTAGCTGAGAATTCCTATGTCCCTCCTAAACTGCTAATCCCAGAATTCCACCAGATGTTAGAATGGGCCTTATCACACCAAAGTGTCATATTGTGTTATTCCTGGTCTGAAATGAGTCCTATTGCATCACAACATTGTTCACCAGCAACTGTTGTGTTGCAAACTGCTTGAAATGTGCCCTTTATCCAATAACGACTCCCTGTCCCACAACAATCCAGTTAGCTATAGGAGTGCAGTTTCTTCATAGTGCTTCCTTCTATAGCTGATCCAGTAGTGAGCGTGGTGTGGGCATTTTCAGGTTGTCCTCAGCTACTCCCAAGGAGATCTCTGCCCAATAACCTCCAGACCAATGATGAGGTGTGGGGTGGGGAAAAGGCAATAACACTGTATTGTGGATGAAAGAACAGTGCAAATGACACTACTCATCCCCAGATGTTGAAAGTGTGTGATAGAGAGTGTTAATAACTTGATACCGTCACAGGAATGGCTATAGTAGGATTCCAATGGAACAACACATTATTAAGGTATGGTGGGATAAGGCTCAAAGAGAGTTAAACTAGTATCGTAGCACTATAATTGGGAAGTGTGAAAAGACCCTTTGTAACTGGGGGAGGAATAGCTCTGATGTGACAGATAGACAAGAGCAATAATGGAACTGTCATGTCACTTTCAAAAAGAAGAGTCAAACAATAAAAAGCCACCAAGAAAAATCTTCCCTGGTAAAACCAGTTGTGAGGAGAGTAGATTATTTAATGTTATTACATTATGATAATTTGTTTGTTGTTGTGTGCCTTCAAGTCACTTCTGACTTATGGAAACCCTAAGGTGACCCTATTACAGGGTTTTCTTGGCAGAATTTATTCATAGAGAGTTTGCCTTTGCCTTCCTCTGGGGATGAAAGAGTGTGACTTGCCCAAGGTTGCCCCATCATCATCATCATCATCATCATCATGATCAATTTCTATCCTGTCTTTTTCCCAATAATGAGAATCAAGGCAACTTATAAATTATCAAAACAACAGGGCAGATTAAAAACATACAATGCTTTATGCATTGATAAGTAGGCAGTGTAGAAAACTTAAAAATAAATGAATAATATCAGCCCTAGTTTTCTATCTGTACCATGAAGACGAAGAGCAACCACCTCCCTTTCTCTGACACCAGAGTATTCATGGCAAGCAAAGGGAGTGCTAATAATAATCATCGTTGGAAAGTGTTGCACAGAAAGGAAGTTCTTTACTCCCCTGCATCTTTGTGCCCAGAAAGCTATTGTTTCATAAGTGACAGACATAATTACTAACAGTCTGGCAAAAGCATGAGAAGGATTATAGTTTCAATCAAGCAAGATTGTTTCATACATACTGGAGTGCAGTTATTTCATGAGTTAGCTAGGTAGGCTCTTAAGCTTCACTTTTGGGAAGAGGAGTGCCTGCTCTGTGTGGTAAATCTGTTCATTTCAATCTAACCCTTTCTACGGAAGAAAAATGTCAATATTGCTGGTTGAGGTCAGTGGTTCCCATATCCCACAGGTTTCCAGACTTCATTTTCAAAATGTAGAGGTGCCTCAGATAAAATAACAAAACAAAAAAACACAAGCAAAAGCAAAAAGATATGCAGGGTGCATCCAACAGTGTCCTTCCATGGTGGAAGACTGTTTGATCAAATGAATGCTTTTGGTCAGCAGAATGGGAAGGGGATTAATTTTCCCTAAATTCTTTCTCTAACCTCTTGGGCTCTCCACTTTGCCCAAATCTTTTCCATGTGGTTGAGGGATTCTTCGGAGATAGTATGATGGGTAAGAAGGTATCATCAGCAACAATAGCCTCCTCTCTTATTCCATTGAGGGAATCCTTCACTTGATCAAGAGCTTTCTGTCATCCCCACTCCATGTGTTACCTTGTTTTCTGGGGGTCCCAGGAGGGACACCTATATGCGCTCTCAATTAACTAAGTTTGGGGAAATTAGCTAGAGCACAAGTTAGCAATGCGAGAGGCAGGGCAACACAGCAGAATCTTTTACCCAAAGTCTACGGGGTCAGGCCAAGCCAAGGAGCACACCAAAGTTTAAGTATAATTGTGATATTTATTAAATACAGACAAACAGTGTATGCAACACATTCACACAGATAACTATAGAAAATAAAGGTTGGAGTGGGACAGAGGGAATTTTCAGAGGGATTGTTGAATTGGGTGATACGACACCTGTCCTGAAGCCCGGATAGATCACTGCGAAGGTCCGAAGTTGCGCAGTCTCAGCCACTAGAACTGAGGGGAAGGCTCACCAAGCAGAGCGGTGGCAAGGCGGGATGGAACTCAGGAGTGATCCGAGGAACGTCTCGGAATCGGGGGGGTTTATAAGGAGAAATGTAACTGCAGGCTATTCCGTACTTGGGGAAAACAATGAGTTTCGGGCACGAGACAAAGCTTTGGAAAGGTCAAAATTTAACTTGATTGAGTTAGGTCCAAATTGACAAAGAGGTAGACAGTATGCAAATGCGCGACACTTGACAGTTGAGTATTCAGCTTGCCAAGTTGCCTGCTCGGGGCCGGGAGTTCTTTGTAAGCAGCGTGCATACATAATAAGGGTATTTGCAAAGAGGTCTCCTAAAGTGGCGATCTGGCTATTTCTGGCCTGCCTGGGTGGGGAATGGAATGTCCAGCGATTAGTGGCCGAGCCTAGTTCTGTGCTTGTCTGGGGGCCTCACAAACATGTGGAGAGGGGTGATGGAAGAGAGCCAAATTATTGATATCAAAATGATATCTAGCATCCCCAAATCTGGGCTAGCAAATGCAGTAACACATGTATATATCAGAGACAGTATGGGTGTGATGTTCGTCTCACTCCATGCTCCCCCCACCCATATCTCTCTCACACAGTGGTGATGGTAGATGTATACAGGTCTTGGTGATCTCCTAAAACAATAGCACTCATCCTCCTTACAGCTGTGGAAAAAGCCTAATTAATTCACATACTGATCCCCTAACCTTCATTTTTTTCCAGTCAAGGCTCTGGAATAAGACTGTGCCTTCTGGGAACCCCCATCCTCCTGTATCTGTCAGCTTTGATAAAGGGAGTATTAGAGGAAGCCAGTGCATCTTCATTCCCTCTCTTATGACATCACTGCTCACACACTGGTAAAGGAGAGATATGAGTCCCATATTTGGCCTCTCAGTACTGATAGGCAAAGAACAGTGGGTTGTATTCACCATATCATCTTAATCGCACAGCTCAGAGTTTAGCCAGTTTGTTATTTATCTCAGCATATAATTGGGCAGCACTAACATGAGCTAATGGTTGTAATTGTAACACACTCAGCATTGATGCAGTTCTGCTTTTCTCAGTAAATCAGATCCATTTCAAATGAGCTACCAAATAAGACTGGGAGAGGATGGATGTTGAGAAGATGGTCTTTGCAATACCCACTTTGCAGAATGCCCTGCCCCAGAGAGACCTACCAGGTACCTATGCTGTGGCTTACGGCAAAGCGGATAAAATGCATTTTCAGTTAAAAGTAACATTTAAATTGGATTAAAAATGTAACTACCAAGCTTCTAATGGAATAGGCAGTTAATATTAATCTGAAGAATAGCATTTTAACTCTACAGAGTATTTCTAAACTAGATCAATGCTCTGCTACTCACATCAAGTTAAATGATGTTTTTCTATGCAGATGAAGAACCAGTTCCATTATTTCTCATATACGGTATTAACATTCACACACTACGTACCAAATTTAAGTGTTTCATTTTCACCTCTTGAAAATAGGCTGTTGCTGCTTACCCAGTGTTTTCAGACCTTTTTTTCTACTGAAACAAAATGGGTATTTCATTTTTCTTATTATTTATTTATGCTATTTTCTTTCTGTGAGGGTCAGGTAGAGCGAAGCAGAGAGAAGCAACACTCAAAAGAAGGAGACAATATTGTGCAATGAGCAAGTTTCCATATACCCATTCTTAACCTTGGAAACTGTCTTAGCAGTGCTATTGGTTATAAGAAAGGCCCTCTATAGGAATATTCAAAGACAGTAAGCAGAAAGGACAGCCTTCAAAATGTAGACAGTTTAACACACACACACACATACACACATAAGGAAGGGATGGTCACTAGAATAAAATGAAAGTGTTGTATAAAGTATAATACTGTAAATTTACTCAGTCTAGTGTAGCTTTTGCGATTGTTTAGGAAAGATATAAAGAAATATCATTGGAATTTAAATCATTTTTTTCCTTGTGGTGATTTAAATCATGATTGCCGTGCTAGACTGATGGTACCAAGTGAAGGTATTTTGATTTTCCCAGGCTTTAAAACGTGAAAACTTTTACTTATTTTTTGCAGTTTCACAGCCTAGAGAAATGTTGATGCTGTTGTGGGTTTTGCAATATTGATTCTGTCCTCCATTGCTAATTTTCCACTGCATTAGATTTTATTTATTTAAATTTGATTGTTTTTACTTTTATTTTAAGCCACCAAGAGAATATTAGCTATGGAGGACCATGTAGATATTGTAAATAAATAAATAAGCATCTATAATGTTGGGGAAATGCTCACAATTGGAATATTATAAGTTACTATAAGTTTTTTTAAAAAACAAAAAAAACCCCTCCAGGTAAAAACAAAATCAAATATTTAACTGCAAACTCACTAAATGAGTTAAACAGTTATTTGCTAGCGTATCTTAGTTCCATTTAAATGTGCTGCTGTACAGCTTCATATTTGAGGCTTAGGATTCCATACGATATTACTACAGCAGTTAAATTGAAATCAAAGCACTATAATGCTGAAGTGTGAATTGGAATATGTTTGATTTGGTTCTAGGAATATCCTTGCCTAGTTGCTCTTTGAAGCTGGTGGGCTTGAACACAAGTAGCATCCTGGATTGTTAATTCTGCCTCTGGATTCCCTTCACCTGCTTTATATGTATTTTTAACACTTTTGAATAAATTTTATATATAGTATATGAGATAAATGCTGTAAATATTTTTGTCTGGAAGTCAAGCACCCAGAAATTAGTTATCAAAAATAATCTCAGTTCTGCACTTAAAAAAATGGAAGAGGATTGTGAAATTATAACTTGGTTCCCCCCCCCACTATGGCCTAAATCCAATTGTTAGTCCCAACAACAGTAGACCCATTGAATCATTTGATAAATGGTAATTCAACACTTATGCAATTCCTACTGAACCAATGGATCTACTTTTGTTGGGACTGCTATTGGATGTAAGTCTATAATTGTACAACCAAGGTCAAGAATTACTCCCATGAGACAGGAAGGCTGATATTAGGCCGAGGTCCAATGAGTGCAAAATAGGAATAAAAATAACACTTCTTTTTTTCCTCCAGTTTATTAAGAGTCCTTGACTGAGAGATTAGGTTGGACTTGTACACAAACAGGAAGAAGAAATTCTACCACTGCCTGCAGTACTATCTTCAGGGCCAAAAGCTGTTATGGAGAATGAGACAGGTTCTGCAGTAGAAGATGCTGTGGAACATGTGAGGTGTTTGGCTACAAATGTGTGTGTCATTGAACCCTGGATCCCCTTAACTAGCTTCCTGCCTTCAGATGCGGTGGAAGATACTGTGTTATCACCAGTGTTGGAATAAGATCCAACTGCCTGTCTACTCAACTCCAGTAGATGGAATTGGTGAGGAGTTGTATACCATCTTGTCCTTTGTTGCAGGTAGCAAAATGTCTTGTGGCCCAAGGTGTGGGAGAAGACTTCACCTAATTTGGATATGCATCTTAAGAGGCGTGCTGTAGTCATTTTTCTCATGCATGGATCTTCCACACACTGAGGAGACCTCTCTTGTTGAATGACAGCTTGGATATTTTTATACATGTTTGTTGGGGAAGCCACTGTGATTATAAAGTCTAATCGCTACTTCTTGATAGGGCCTTGCTTGACCTTGTCAAACACCTGTTAAGATCATCCCTCCAATGTTTTCACAGATGAAAATTGGGAAACATGTGACAAAGGAACATGAGGATGTGGTCAACATAGGAAAAGTTATTAATGAGGAAGAACAGAGAAGCTAGGAAAGATTGCAACATTTTGCTTTTGCCTGAGCCACCACGAAGGACAAGATTCCAGCCCCTCCTCTCCTTGCTGCTAAGTTCTCACTATTTTTGGCACTTTGAACTCAGTTTGCAGCAAGGACAAAGTGCAGATGTGGGAGGAAAAGAGAGAAACTGGGGTGTGGTAGTAATAGCTGAAAAAGTGGGATGTTAAGTGTATTAATTGGGACTGTCCCTGCCAAACTGGAACAGTTGGAGAGTATGGTTAAGATTCTGTTGCACATACTGACATTTCTTTTTCTGGATGGTAATTTAGGAATGTCACTGGCTCAACAGGCCTCATGCTTTAATTGCTTAGAATTGCTTCCTTGTTAGCACTCTTGTTAACTGGAGAGGAAGTTCCAACTCTGTGTGTGTGTGTGTGTATGTGAAAATCACACCTGACATCAGTAATTAAGAAGACTTTCTCATTGTAATGCTTCAGTAATAATTACCTATGGAGCAAACAGTAAAATAAAATAAATAATGTGATTGTTCTTCTGGAGCCATTCCTATACTTTGCCAAGAACAAAGCCTCCACACTGAAGGGGCATGCAATTTTTTGCAGTGGTATCTTTGGCTTTTGCAATGAGCTCTTTTCCATGGAGACAAAGCATTGGATACAAAGAATTTAGTTTTTCTTTTTTCCAATTTTTTCCTTTCCCTCCATTTTTTTCTTATAAAAATGTCCATTTCTCGTGCTTTGGGCTACCAAGGTATACTTATGTTCTGTGTGGAATATCTGAATCTGCAGGAGCTGGAGACTTGGGTTGCTTTCTGGATTGAACTGGCTTGTCTTATGCAGATGACCAAACTAATGTGTTTCTGCATGGAATTTGGACTGCTCAGGGAAAGAATTTCTATTATTTATATTGAGAGAATGGACCGCCCTGCTTTTGACATTTCCCCCTCAGATGCAATTCATATTTTAAGTTTAGAGCCTCTTGCTGATAATCAGACTCCTTCTTCTCAGAGAAGGCCACTGATTGACGGGCCAATTAGCCAGAGAAGGAGGGAGGGATATTTGCCACTTAGAGTTTATTCATGTTTCAATATAAAATCAAGTGTGGTGCTCTCATACAGTGTGGCACTGCTGCAGGCGGCAGGGTGCCATAGAAGGTGGCACACAGCCAGTTGTAACTAGAGCATTTGTTATAATTCAGGAGATAATTTTCTAATACCATTTTTTTACTTTTATCTTTGTCAGGTTCCTCTTTGTATTCTTGAGAAAACTTCAGTGCTCTCTGCAGAATATTTGATAAAACTGGGTGGAACTTTGAGGTGCCATTACGGATCCATTTCTAATAATGTTTAACATTATTTTGACATTGTTTCAGGAAGCTTTTGGCCCTTGTTCCATAACTTATTTGTTCTAGTCCATTTCTTCCTTCAGTTCACCAGTTCTCCCTCCCTCCCTCCACTCTCTCTCTTTCTCTTTCAGTTTTTCCAAGATGAATCTTGGTTTCTTCCAAGATGGGATTCGAGGTGGCTTACAATTTTTTAAAAAAACGATTAAATTAAAAAATCAATGTACAAATTTAAAAACAGAATTAAATACAATATCATTTTTAAAATATGATTAAAAACAGGTAAAAGCACTTAAAACATATTAAAACATAATTTCTAATAAAAGGTTAAAAATACAGCAGCATACCGCTTCATGCAGGCACTATTGCTCCATCATTAAAAAGGCCTGCTTGAATAAAAACATCTTCAACTGCCAGCAGAAAAAGAGACAGGAGGGGGCCAACCCCACCTCCCATAGAAAGGAGTCCCACAGTCTGGGAGCAGCCACAGGGTAGACTCTGTCACAAGACATCACCAAATGCACTTGCAAAGGTAGTGGGACTGAAACGAAGTCCTTCCATGCAGATCTTAAAGCCTACACTGGCGTGTATAATCAGCAAAACAATATGGGGTGCTTATTCTACTTTAAATGCCATGGCTCAATCCTATGTAATGCCAGGATTTGTAGTTTGGTATAATTTTCTACTGCACTCCCGTGAATTATAGCAACAGAGCTCTCTGGCAGAGGATGCTATCTTGTTTTATAAGTAAGAGCCATAGTAGTTAAATTGGTATCAGATTGTGTAGTGCAGATACTATGGTCCTTTTTGCACGTTACCTGTTTGCACGGCTGGCGGGGGCATCTCACACGAAAAGCCTCAGCAGGAACGCTGCCACTTCCCTGCTGCTTGAGTTCTGCAGTGCTTCCTGGTTGTGCGAGCGTCGTGCGAGCACTCCACCCCTTCCTTCCACAGTGCAGCCTGGGAGCTGTAGGCTGTGCTGGGGGAGGAAGCCCGACTGGCCTGGCTCGCCCGACGCACCGCAGGGCAGGTAAGTGCACAAGGGCCCCGGGAGCATTGCACGACCGCGCAGTATTTTCGGCTTAGAGCCGAAAATAAAAAAATCCGTGCGTGGCCGCTTTAGGCTCGTGAGCGTTCAAGGGGCCCTCTCGCAAAAGAAACTGCGTGCGAAAAGGGCCTATGATGGTCACACATAACTGTGAATTTCAGGAGTCTATTTTCAATTAAATCTAGCTGTAACTGATGGGACAGACTATCCATGGAAGGGCTCTGTTGAACAGGAGGTGCTATACAATAATCTGGAGAAAGGCTTTTTTTCATCAAGTTCTCCTCTCTCTGTTAAGGTTAGATTTTGACAACAGTGCATGATCTGAGCATCAAAAAATAAACGTTATAAAATTCTATTGATTGAAACAGAAAGAGATAAAGCATAAGTGTGTGGGACTTAACAGTGTTGTTGTTGTTGTTATCTTATAAATTATAATTATATTTATAACTATTATTATCTTCACTTATACCCCTTCTTTCTCAGAGTAGGTAGCTTAAAAATTAAAATGGCTAGCTATGTTATTGGGCCCTTTTCGCACCTTACTCATCGCGGCAGCGGGGAGCAGCGGTCGCACGAGCAGCCACTCATGTGAGCTGCTTACGACAGCCCTTTTGCCTCCCGCATCGCCTTCCTTCTCGTGCGACCGTCGCACAAGCGCCCCGCCCCTTTCTTCCTCAGCACAGTCTGGGAGTTGTAGGCTGCACGGGGGAAGGAAGTGCGACCAGGCCGCCTTGCCAACACACCGCACAGAGGTAAGTGCGTGAGGGCGCCATGAGCATTGCACGAGCGCAGGGCATTTTCGGCTTAAAGCCGAAAATCAAAAAATGCGCGCGCGCCCCGCTTTAGCCTCATGAGCGTCGCGCGAGGGGGAGTGCATCATACGGAGCACCGCTCCCACTCATGTGACGCTCAAGGGGCGCTCGCGCAAAAAAAAAAAAAAGCACGCGAAAAGGGCCTTAGTTTTGATATAGTTAAAAATATACAGTAATTTAAAATAGAATTAAACTACTGGCAATATTAAAACAATTTAAAAACATGTACTTAAAATCACTAAAAAAAAACAGTTAAAATTTAAAATAATACAGTGGCACCCTCACTATCCAGTAGGGTTTGGTTCCAGGACCCCACCCACAGATATCAACAATTTGTGGATATTCAAGTCCCATTATGTACAATGGGGTAGTAAAATGGTGTCCCTTATATAAATGGCAAAATCAAAGTTTGCTTATCAGAATTTTTTTTTTAATATTTTCAAGCTATGCTTGGTTGAATATGTGGACACAGAATCTGTGGATATGGAGGGCTAACTGTACAATACCTTCTTTAAAGCCTTCTCCTAAAAAGAAAAAAAACACTTCCATTTTAAAAGCCTATCTAAATAAGGGGAATAAAAATCTTCTGCAAACAGAAAGACAGCAAGAAGGGAGTCATTCTAGTCTCCCAAGGAGAAAGTTCCAGAGCCTGGAGGAAGCCACTGAGAAAGCCCTGCCTCATGTACCCACCAGCTGTACCTGTTAAGTTGGTAGGTCTGAAAGAAGGATCTCTGCTGAGGACTTCAGGCCCATACAGCCTCATATGGGAAGATACATCCAATAACCTTGGCCACTTCATGCCACAAGGATAGATGTAGGCATATTTATCATCTGCCCCATAACTACAGAATTCCCTTTACATCATCTTTTACAAAAAGTCATCTTTAAAAAACCCCCGGATATTTTAAATTACAGATTTAAGTTGAAATTTTAAAGTAGGGTACTTGTTAAAAAGAGAAAATGCAGAATCAAGAAGTGCAAAAGATGGCTAATCTTTCTGCTGCTCACTCAGGATCCCCTATTCCTAGCCGCTTTCCTTCTGCAAGATTCCAGATATATATTTACCTTCCACTTAGTTGAGCACAGAGTGGGGTGATAAATTTTTAAGATCACTTCTTTCCTGCTTCTGCTAGTTTTCCTTTCTAATTTTTATCTATTTATTTATTTGTATCCCGCCTCTCCACATGGATCGAGGCGGCGCACAACATGAAATACATTATACATTACAAATAGCATGTATGGTTTACAATGTGTTTTAGCTAACCGCCCCCAACAAGCTGGGTACTCATTTTACCGAACTGCGGAAGGATGGAAGGCTGAGTCAACCTGGAGCCCGGCAGGATCGAACTCACAACCTTGTGGCTGCAGTACTGGCATTTTAACCACTGTGCCACCAGGGCTCCTTCTCCCCATACCAGTGACACCTCAAAACTTGGGTGGCTCAAGAGTCCACTATCAATGTCAGTACCTACATATGACAATGGGGAATAAATTAGCTCAAATTAGGAGGCCTGTGAGGGGGCGAGTAACCTAATGAGAACTTCCACCAATGTTTATGGGGTCCTAGCAGGAAAGAACCTGCCAGAGATTCCAATTAAACGAAAATGTGTTTTAATGAGCGGAATTTACTCATGCATGCACACAAGATACAAACAGTCACACATTCACACAAGAGCTAACCGAAGGATAAAGGGAGGAAAAATTATGGACAGTGAGACTGAGGTTTTGGAGTTATAATTACCACTCCATAAGGTCAAGAAGCAGTGGAGTGGCTTAGACTTGTGTCTAAGGGAAGACCAAATCGGAATTCAGAGCGACATAGTGGTGTCCAGTATTTGAGGTACTGCATCAAATTGCTCAAAATAGACAGTTTTTATACTCTTATTTCCCTCCCCGAAGGAGTAGGAGTTAATTGCTTTCTGGCAGAGTAAACAAAAGGGGTCTGGACTGGACTGATTGTCTCAATGTCTTGGTTGGGTAATGTGAATGGGGAAGATTTTGGTAGGAAGTGCATACAGCAAGGTGCTTGCCTGCTGCATCTGGGCTTGACTGTTGTTTTCTGTGCCATTGAGAAGATTAGTTTAGAGCTATTAAGTCAGGCTTTTCCAGCTAATCCACAGTGAACTTATGATCTGGCCATGTTGAAGTCACCTCTGACCTATCCTTGCGCATCTTCCCAGCCAGCATCCCTTCTCCACATGACCTTTCAGTCATAAATGTATATAATTTAATTTCATGCCAATTAATATTTGCCAAGTAGACCATATCAAAGTGTGATGGTGTATGGCTGCTAACACCAGTTATATAGTTTTCTCATGTCAGGACCATATTACACCTATCAGCAGTACACCTAGACGCAATTACCCTTTAAAACTGTGCTTAACTTAAATATGCAGAACATGTTGCAGGAAATTTGGAGTGGACAGCCAGTGTGGGGTAGTGATTGGAGCGTTGATTAGGACTCCAAGAGATCAGGGTTCAAATTACCATTCAGTGAGGACAACCAACTAGGTTTCTTTGGGCAAGTCACATTCTCTAAACATCAGGGGAAGGCAAGGGCAAACCTCCTCTGAATAAATCTTGCCAAGAAAATGGGGACAGGACAATATAAGTTGGAGTCATCTCGAAGGCATGTAACAACAGCAATCATGAGAGTGGTAAATAAAGAGGGAAAAGTTCTTGTAGGCACTGAATGAAGGCTCTTGTTAACTCCAATTTCCCTTAACCTTGCCCAATTCACCACAAAATGAGAATAGCCACCACCTCAACCACCACTGCAAAGGAAACAGAATGTCGCAGTAAGGTAATTTCTTGGCTCATCAATAGTGGCAGTGCCAGGCTTCTGCTTAGCTATCTTGGCTAAATCAATGAAACCTCCTGGCTCAAAAGTAGTCTGTCTCTGAATATCAGATGTTAGCAAGGAATGTTGCTCACCAAGGACTTTGGATCCTGAAAACTGCTTTAGAAATGTTAATGGCTACCCAACATCATCATTATGAAAAGCTGCATGCCTGACTAGACTAACCAGTCTTCCACAATGTAGGATCCTGTTACCCTGTATGTTGGGGGTCCCGGGAGGGGCGCCCAAATAACCAAATAAAAACACAAGTTGGAGGAATTTAGCTTGAGCACTCTCTTGGCTAAAAGAGAGGCAGGGTAACTTTAACAAGGATCTTTAACCCAATGTATACAGCGTAAGGTCAGAGAGCAGCTGGACAAGGTTTTCAGAATAACAAAATAATATTTTATTAAAGGCAAGAAACATGGAAGACAAGACATAAACTAACTAACTGAGAAATAGAAACGAAGATCTTTTCGGGAAGGGCAATATGACACCTGGTCTCATAGTCCTGGAGAGAAGTGGGGTTCCGGGGAAGAAAGCTCAGCGGGGCTCGCTGAGGGGAGTTTCCTTAGATAACCGGCAGCAAGGCAGAATGGACGTCCAAAGTAGTGCAAAGACGTCCCAAAAGGGGGGACCTTTTATAGGGTGGATTTTACCTACAGGCTATGTCATGCTCGGTGAGAACAAAGGGAATTTGGAGCTAGACAAAGGAAAAGGTCGAGTTTTGCATGATGTGTTTAGCTCTTGAGACAATAGCATGGCCAGTTCATTAATAGCCTGACATAAAGAAATGGTTTGGCTCTTGGCTGTGCGGCTTTGTGTGTATATGCGCCTAGCAGAGCCGGTTTGCAGGGAGGTTTTTCCCTAAAGCAACAGAGAGGCTTAAGTTGCCTGCCTGAAAGAGGTTTGGAATGTTTACCCATTAACGGCCGCGCCCGTACGTGCTTTTCCATGGGACCTCTGCAAACATGTGGAGTAGGGTGGCAGAGAAAGGTCAAGCAAAGGCCAAATTATTTGATATCAAAAGGATATCTAGTGCTCTCACCAGACATATCATAACAGTGATAACAATCCCTCAAATGTTTTGACCAACAGGAGGCACCAGCCCAAGCCAGCATGGACAATGGGCATTATGGGCTGACATCTGGAGGGACACTACTTGGGAAAAATGGATTTATCATGTGGTCTGATTGAAGACTTATCTTAGGAGTTTTCTCTACCGATAACATCCTCTTGCGAGAGGCTTGTGGACAGATTTCCTGAAAATACTAAGTCAAATATGGATAGCTGTCTCCTATATTTTTCCACGAAGAGCATCACAAATAACTCACCCACCTTGATCTATTAGTCCCACTGATTCTCTAGCTGTACTTCTGCTTCTAATGTGCTTTAAAATAACCGGGTTTTAAAAATGCCTTTAACTGGCTACTCTTCAAAATTCTTTTCTTAAAAAAACCACAACCCTTCTGTTCTTATATCTAATGTGCCAGAAAGAAGAACTCTTTCAGGTTATTTTAGGTGGAGTCAGGCTGTAGTGTTTTTTTTAGAGGGGTTTAAATTGGTTTGAGAGATGCCTATCTTCCCATACTGAGAGCAGTAAACCTGTGAAGTCTGGACTTAGTTTTCCAGCTAGCATAGACAATGGTAAGGGGGTATGGAACTTATTGTCAAATAATCAGAACAACTAAAGGTTCTCCACACTGATGTACACTGTTGTGTATGTATCTTTCATTTCATTGTTCATTCTGTTCAAATATATTTTTGCAATGTACAGAAAAAGTAGGCAAAGGTCAGTTGAGCTTCCACATAATCTTGTTTTTAAACTCCATCCAACTTTATGGGTGGAAATAAATATTATCTATAACTATTAGCTTCTGTTTTTTTTTTGGTTTTTTTTAAAAAAGCTCATTAAGGAGCTAATACAAAACAGGCACCCACAATGTAATCATATTCTCCAACTGTCCTGATTTGGCAGGCACAGCTCTGATTAATCCTCTGCCATTCAGCTGCTTTTAAAATGTCTCAATTTCTTGCTCCTTTTCCCATTTCCCCCACTGTCCTCAGATTACTTCACCTGCTGCAAAATGCAAAAGTGCCGAAAGACGGTAGTTTGCACTCTTTTTTCTATGGTGTTTTATTTTGTATGTTGTTGTTTTTTTGTAGTCTAAATAAAAACTATTATTAAAAAAGTAGTTTGCACTCAGTTAACTAAGTAGAAGGAGAGGAGAGGAGGTGTACTTTTTCACTTTAAACTCAACATGCAGCAATTGAAGTAAGCTGAGGAAAAAGAGGAAAGCTGGGAAGAGGAGAAAGAAACTGGAACATTTTAAACAGAACTGAAAAGGTACATTACAAAGGATTAATCAGGAGTGCCGATACTAAATTGAGATAGTGTGAGAGTATGGTATCCCTGTAGCATGCTTCATAGTCTACATGGTGGTAATTAAGTTTGTAGCCTAGTGCATGTTTAAGAAGGCACTTCTGCCAATTCCAGTTTACTGAGGAACACACCTATTTGTTAGTTGTGTGATTGCAAATGTGTTTCCACATTTTTTGCTGGTGTACGCTTAAAAATAGCATTAGTTGTATTAGTTTAGATGGCTTTTTTAATTAACAAGAAAGGCTTAGGAACTGAAACAACACGAAGACATGGTAGCACTGTTTTATGTATGATGTCCCCTTTGCATTGGCATGTTTTTAATGTAAATTCATCGTAAAAAGAACGCCGCAGTAGTGTCTTTGTAAAAATGCATCTCATAATGTCATCAGAACTAATATAAAAATAGCTGTATCCTTGATATCTCACAGTAGAAAAAATGTGCTAAAGATTTATGCCTTTCCTTGAATGCAGAGATTTATAATGGTGTGTAATGTGTATTCATTTCATCCATATTTAAAAGCGTACTGCTGCCAAGCCTTTTATCCATTATTATAATCCTGTGTAACTTGATCCTCAAATAGCCAAACCATTGTTTTAGCACTCATTGTGAAATAATTATTTTCCCCAAATATAAGTAGCATCTTAAACTTGCAGCTGAAATTATTGATTAAATCTGAAATCTTTTCCTTTTAAACTCATGCGTGTTTTTTTCACACAAGCTCAGCACCATTCTCAGTTCTATCAGATTTCTTTTTTTCTTGACAATAATCCTGCAGCCACTCACTGCAAAATACCTTGAGGGATTGAGAAAGTTTTTTTTTTTTTTAAAGAATCAGTTAGGGATCATATTTGGGAGAATTGCTTCAAATAAATCTTTTACATCTTGGCAAAATGAAATCAGAAATTGAAGCAGCAATGACAGCAGTAGCCTCTGGTCACTTAAACTAAAGTGAAAAAAAAAAAACCAAGACCAGATCAAAGAGCCCCATTGACAGACAGTTGAAATTAAACCCAGATACCATTTCACAAACATGGTCCGATTGACACTCAACACATGGTTATCATCTAACTTTGGAACACAGCACATCTTGGCTTTAGGAGGTTTAAAAAATGAATGGCTAGCCTTTAATAGAAGCCAACCAATTATCAGATGCAGTAGAGACTATTTCACATGTGTCATTCTTCTATATTTGGAAACATTATATGGAAGGCTTAGAAATCCTGGGCAAGAATTCAGGGAATGGGAAAGAATGATGGTTTAAACACAGGTTTCAGCTTAATGGAGCAGCATGTGGGAGAAGAGGTTTAAATATCAACATCAGGATTGCCAGATCAGGATTATTCCAGGCACAAAGGCTGAGAATTAGGTGTGGCCGCTTGTGATATCAGAATGGGCAGGTTCTGGTAATACAACAAGATTATATCCTGGTGATGTCATTAAGCCCCTCGTGATGTCATTAAGCCTGATCCTTTAAGCATTAACCACAATTGCATGAAATGTGTTATTCAGATCAAAAGCATCAAGACTAAGAAGGCGGAGAATGCATATGCACATTTCAAGACGTTCTCACCTTGAGAGTCCTCCACCCTCCCAAGAATGGAAAAAAGGGACAGAACCTGAGACTCAGAGCCCTGCTCTGAGACCTGGCAACCTAATGATTTCTCAAATGTTCTCATATATTTTAATGAATTGTTTTTTAATGGAGTATAGTCAAGACCATAGGTATGTCGTTTAATTCTTATATCCCAGCGATGGTTGTTATATGCCAAAGCTGGCACTTGTGACCCTTCATATGTTTTTGGGAGTGGAATTCCCATAATTCCTCACCAGTGGCTATGCTGACTTAGCCTGAGGAGATTTGTAGGCCAAAACATCTGGAGGGCCCAAAGTTGCCCAACCCTATTGTAAAAACTTTCCAGATATCATCTTAGTGGTACCAGAAGAATAATGTGATTTGGGGAGGGTGTCCAATTTTGGCCAGATCCAAAAAAGAGAGGGTGACAGCAAGCAAAACTAGATGAATCAAGGATGAAAAATAAGCATCTCTTCAAGAAAGGGAAAGGACCAGATGGGAATCAGCACCACCAGCATTCAAATGTTCCACTGACAGAACAAAATGAATATGGCTGGCAGTGGCTGAAAGACTAAGGTTATTTCTGCATGGCCATGTCAACTCACTACAGCAATGGGTGATCGCAGTTCCAGGAGCTGTGCTGTCACAGGACATTGTGGGCAAGCGGTTGCTATCCTGCCGCCAACTGCCCCTAACCCACCCATATTGCACCCTATCTCAATAATGGGAAAAGTTTGATATTAACCCCCATTCACATGACTTGTCCCCTTACCTGATGCTGTGCGGTTCTTCAGTCATATCAGATCCAGTCGTCAGTCTGGGAGACCTGATCCAATGCATCCCAATAAGAAAAAAGATGGCCAGTCAGGTGTGCAAGGAGGGGATAAGATGGAGAGAAGGCATTGCTATGGATGCTGTAATGCAGAAGGAGCAGAGGTGTTAATGTCACTACTCCTCCACCACTGAGGGACGTGTGCAGAAGAGAGTGGTGGAAAACCGCTTCTGACTTGGGACTGGTGACGCCGGTATGTCTGTGGATCATCCCGGCAATGAGGTGAAGTGCAGAAATGGCCTAAGGGTGGCAGGCAGAGATGGCTAGTAAAACTGGGAAGGCAGAAGCTAGAAGGGAAGGAACTTCCCCACTCCTGGGGGTCAGTACAAAACTAGGACTAATTTGCCAGGAGATGGACTGAATAGCCCTGCTATGGCCAGGACTAAGGAATTTCTTACAGATGGGAAGTGATGTAGAAAGGTCAGAAAGTCACCATAAAAATAAAGTAAGATAGAGCTATTCTGGGGGGGGGGAGTATGTGAACAAGGGAAAATTTTTAGAAGCTGCAGAGTTATAGCACTTACAGGAATATTGAGGAAACTGAGATCAAGCATTTCCAGAGGATTCTGACCTCTACCATAGACTAAATGGTGCTTTCTACTAATTACAGTAACAAATTGAAATATAAGGGAACGATTCAACATGAACAGTTTTCACTTGCTGCTTGCTTAATAACTTTCCATTATGGCTTAATGACTGCAGTTTTATTCTTGTTTAATATAGACCCAGTATACTCCAACGATTTGCTATATGTTATTGCATGTTGTTGCTGAGTAGACTTTAAAAAACTGCTATAGATGGTAAAGTATATGTTTGTTTTGGCACCAGTTTGTTCAGTTGAAATGCTGACATCTGGATCAGCTCTGTGTCATTAAATAAACGGCTGTCTTCATTTCACGAATGCCTCCGTTCCTGAAATCTAAAAGAGGCAAGTTTCCCTTACAGAGGGAACACATGGGACAGTCCTAACATCCATTAGACTGTGTTCACCAATCTATTATGAAAAAAAAAAAAGTGTATTCAACATGTACTGGCCGGTTAGCACCTTTGAATGTGAAGCTCCCTTCAGCATTTTGGAAAATTTTTAAATGTGTAAGCAGAGATAGAAAGAGAAATAAATATTGAGCTGGAAATGTTGACTGAGTGATTGACTGATGAGTGCAGTTAATGAACTAGAGCTTTATTCACAGATGAAAATTAAAATCAACAGGATTAAAATAGATAAGCTTTGAGGTTAATAAATCAATCTGGGCATGTTTGAAAGGTGTGCTGATGTGCAGGTCCCATAAATGTATTATAATATTATCAATGCTTGGATAAATTTGATGAAAAAGTAATTTAAAGATCACATTTTCCTTTTGCTTCCTTGCAAAGAGGAAAACTACAGTGTAGAGTGGGGCACAAGCAGCAGCTGACCACTGAGGCCTGCCTCATTTTTTTTTTTAAATGGGAACTCCAAATAGTGAAGGGAGGCTAAATCTTGCTGCCATCTTAATTTAACATACTGCCTCAAAGTAGACCTTTGACATAACTAGTTACAAATAAAAAATTACTTGTAATTTGTTCACTTTTCCAAGAATGAAGATATAACAAATCTGATTATGATTATGATTGTAATTTATCAAGGGATACATGGAGTTTTTTTAATGTTAGTAACACCCAATTACTTTTGTAGTTATGGGCATATGGCCTCACTAGATGGTAGGATGAAGATCACATGGTTCAACTGCTGGATCTCATGTTGTGCCTCATACTTTGGCCATCTCCGCACTATCCAGTTATAGCGTGATGATTCCACTTTCAACATCCTCTGGAATCCTGGGGTTTGCAGTTTGCCAACCGGCCCCTCCCAAAACTGCAAACCCCAGGATTCCAGAGGATGTGAAAGTGGAATCATCGCGCTATAACTGGATAGTGTGGAAATACTATTTGTTGTGGGTGTTTAGCCAACTGGGAAGATGGGAGGAAAGTATGTTTTGTACCCACAAACTTGTGGCATTCAGACTTTTTTGAATAAAACAAAATATTATTAAAATGGGTAATAGTTGCTTTTGGAATTCTAACTAGAATGGTTACTAATTAGTTTCTGAGCCTTGGAACTAGAACAGTAATTTTTTAAATACATAAATTTTAGAAGCTGTGCTCCAGAGTGACAGTGATGATGATGATGATGATGATGATGATGATGATTTTTTTTCTTACTGGCCTCTCCCCAGCATTCAAGGAAGGGTACAATATAGATGTAAATGGAACTGAAAGCACATTAAAATATACACCAATTCAAAATTCATAGTTAAAAACTGACTGGGTAGGCCTGCTGGAAGAGATAGATCTTTAGTACTTTTTAGAATTGAAACAGCTTATTTAGCTGTCAAATCTCTTCCAGAGGACCATTCCACAGTCTAGGGGTGGTCAATGAGAAGCTCCCCTGGGTGACCATTGCCAGTATAGTCCTGGCTGATTTAAGTAAATGGCCCCCAGAGGACCTGGTTGCATTGCATGAGAGGAGGCAGTCATGCACGCAACTTGGGCCAAAACCATGTAGGCCTTTAAAGGTAATAACCAACACTTTGTACTTTGCTAGGAAACTAATTGGCAGACAGTGGAGTGATTTTAATATTGGTGTGAAATGCTCACTCCCCAATGTACCTGTAACCAATCTGTTTGCCATATTTTGAAGCAGTTGGAGTTTCCAAACTTGGTACGAAGGCAGCCTCAGGCTCCTGAAAATGTAGTCCCTATTCTGCTGTTGATGAGGGAGCCATTTGGATTCTGGTGTGTTGCTGTAATAAATTTGGATTTGAAAAAAGAGGACTATAGCATTGCCTTTTAATGCTACTCATAACACTCACTTATTTTAAACACCACTTCACGTGTCCCTTTCCTATGCATTCCTATAAGCTCCCCCATATGCCCCTTTCCTTTTTGAATCTTCATGTGGACATTTTTGCAGAGAGTTTACCACCTTTCCATTTATTTAAAAGCTTTTACTTATAAAAAAAAATATAAACATCTTCCCCCCCATTTATATCTGATCAGTAAATTCGTTAAAGGAAAGACAGCGAATTAGGTAATCATTGGAGAGCTGTTCTTGTCATTAATTGTGAATGCATAATGAAGCAAAAGGCACCTTGCATGAAGTATGAAAATATGTTTTCTTTCTTCTTCCCACAGAGCCTTTTTTTTTTCCTTTTGGCAGAGGCGCCTGTGTTTTCCTTGCTTCTATTAACATGGAGCGCTTTAGCTACAGCTGTTGGTTGTTCGAAGGCATCTACATCTTCCTGCCGGGAAGAGGAACATCAGTTTCCTGTCAGCTCCTAAATTTCCCACAGCTTCTGTCACACCACTTGAAGCAGCCCAGGTGACCACGAGGCCCGGATTCCCCTCCGCCTGAGCAATATGTGTGAGCTGCCATATGCTGCCACGGGTAATGGCTGACACTGAACAGGTGTATGCCGTCACTGCGGACCATCTGGAGGGCAGAGGTGTCACAAAACAAAGGTACACTTTTTAATTTACAAAACAACTTGTTTTCAGGAGAACCCTGGGGCCTTGTGATTGCTCTTTTAGTCTTTCTCGTTGAGCAATTTTTTTTTTTCAAAGTAAATGTGGCTTATTAATGGAGTTGACTAATTGGATTCTGCTACTGTTTGGATGGAGGCGGAAGCAAGGAAACAGTCAGTTCCCATCAGGGAGATTTTTTTAAAAAAAATTAAAAATCTGGGGTGCCCCAGAAACACAAAATCAGGCTCAATGTTTCCAGAATTTTCTCCAAAGGTTTCTAATTATTAGCAAAGAAAATATAGGAGCCCACAAAGCCAAGCCCATCTTATCCATTAGACACTTTAGGCACAGTGCCTAGGGCCTATGAAAATTTTAGGACCTATGCAAACAGGGTCTCTGAAAGCATCCCTAGTGGTACATCAAGGGAAGATGGGGAGTCAAATACAAGAGTGCCTAGGGCCTATGAAAACCTTAATCTGGCTCTGCACAAAAACTGCATTGTATGGAGTCAGACCAGTGGTTTCCCTAGCTTGGCTCAGATTAGAAACTGCTTTCCAGGACTTCGGAGAGGAGTCTTTCTCTGCCTAAGCTAAGGGTTGGACTTGGAAGCTTTTGGATGCAAAGTATCTGTGCCAGACCACTCAGTTACATCTTTTCCCCTATGATATAGGCTACACAATCAGTGTTTTTTATTTGTTGCTGCTAATTGTCATTAACTTATGGTGACCCTATGAAGGAAGGAGTTCCAAGTCATCAACAGTCCTGCTTAGGGCCCGCACACTCAAAGTTGTGTTTTCCTTGGTTTAGTCTATTCAACTGTAATATTGTCTTCCTCTATTCCTTCTGCTTCCCATTTTACCACATAATACAATCTTTTCTAATAAATCATGTCACCTCACAAATATGTATAAAATACAATAGACTCAGTTTGGTCATTTTGGCTTCTAAGGAGAGTTCAGGCTTGACTTTTTTTTCTAGGGCCATTTATTGGTTATTTTGGAAGTCCATGGAATCTGTAGAACTCTCCTCCAGCACCACATTTCAAATGAATTGATTCTCTTCCTATCAGCTTTCTTCAGTGACCAGCTTTCACAACCATACACTATGAACAATCCTGACAATTTTCTTCATAGCTGCCCTTCCAAGTCCTAGTCTTCTTCCGATTTCTTGACTGCGGTCTCCATTTTGATTTATGTCTCAGTCACTGTATACAAAAGGCTGACTATTAATGTCTTCATTATCCACTGTGAATGTGCAAGCCTACATAACAGACTTTTATGGGGCCATTCATGGCAAGAAGTCTGATAATTCCACACTAAAGAAACATCTAAGGGTCTTTCTGCACTATACTGTTATATAGCTACTATTCTACTTTCAACATCCTGTGGAATTCTGTAGTTTGTAGTTTACTGAGGCCAAAGTGTTCTCTGGCTGAGAATTCTAAATGTCACTCCTGGCCGCCACATTAATTTGAGCTGTCATCTGAAGGGGCGAGTCTAGGAGCACACCCAAGCTGCGGACACAGTCTTTCAGGGGAAATGTGACCCCGTCTAGAACTGGTTGACAAACCTCCATACCTGGGCTAGGGCCCTTAACAGCGAGTACCTCCATCTTATCTGGATTCAGCTTCAGTCTGTTTTTCCTCATCCAGTCCATTACTGCTTCAAGGCATTTGTTTAGAGGCGAGATTCCACCCTTAGTTGATGCTATTATCCGAGGCATGGAGAGATATATCTGGGTGTCATCAGCATACTGATAGCACCTTGCTCCATGCCTCCTGATGATCTCTCCCAGCGGTTTCATGTAGATGTTAAATAGCATTGGGGACAGGACAGCGCCCTGAGGGACGCCAGATTTAAGCTCCTTTTTCGAGGAGCAGCTGTCCCCAAGCATCACCATCTGGTATCTACCTGAGAGATAGGACCGGAACCACTTAAGTGCAGTGCAGAATAGATAGAGAAGGCCAAGTTATTGATATCAAAGTGATATCTAATATCCCTCAAGTCCAGCCTAGAAACTGCGGTAACAATGAAGAAACAGGGGCCAATAGAAATGATGGTAAATCTAGGTTCAGTTGGTCATCTGAAGATGCTGAAGCTGACCTGACTTGTTAGTCTGAACAGCTAATAGCTCAAGCCCAAATTCTGCTGGTCTTGGGCTATCCCTGCCTGCTTGAATAACTGCTCGTTTTTTTTCCAGCAGCCACGAGACCTTGTTTACTGTAAGAATCTCCCCCCTGACCTTGCTACAACACCTGACGACTGGAATTAGTGCTCACTCAAGAAACAAGAGCTGGCAAGGATGCCCCCTCTCCTAGAAATGCTCAAGAGTTTTCTCTAGTTTTTCACCTTTAAGTGAATTGACCAGTTTCTGGATTAAGATGCAGACAAAATATGAATATTTATGTGAAAAAAATACATTAAAAAGAAAATATTGCATATATTTGTTCAGTTTTAACAAATTTTGGTTGGAGGAAAAATGGGAGGGAACAGCTTTCTGAAAGAACACATGTACATCTGATATGGATTGGAAATAAATTAAGCTGTACATCTCTATCCTCTCCCAAATTTGCGCTTCCTTAAATATATTACAGTAGAGTCCTGGTTATCCGACCCAAACAGGCGGCCGCAGCATCGGATAACCGAAAGGCTCGGATTACCTGGACGCCCGCGACGGCTGCCATTTTGGGGGGCATGTCGGGGCGTGTCGGGGCAGGCCTGGGGCATGTCGGGGCGTGTCTGGGGACACAGAAATGCCCACAGCCACGCCCCCAGGCCGTTGCGACGTCGGTTAATCCGGATGGTCAGATAACCGAGTGTCGGATAAATGGTACTCTACTGTAGTTGAAAGAACCAGGAAAGCAGCAGAGGATATGTTGGTATCCAGAGCTACAGAATAAGCTCTAGTTAGCTGGAAGTGTTCAAGAGGGTAGTGGATGGACAGTTTAGATGTTCCTAAGTAAACTCAATTTGTTTACATGGTCTGGATTCATTTTGCATGGGTTCATATCCTAGTTTGGGTACAGAAACTACTTAGGTTATCCTGACTGAAGATGCAATTATCTACAATAGGAAAGAGATGGAGGAAGTTTAAAGCCTGTTGATTTTCATTATTTCTTTTGGTTTCACGATCGCCCCACTTTGACCATAGCATCCTTCTAGACCACTTCTTGAGGTTAAGATTGGGGGTACTGCAATTGCCCTTCCTGAAAGTCCAGGTTCAATCCAAAATATTATGTGTTCCTCTTCCTCCACGTACAGAAGCCAACCAAACTGAAAGCAGAAACTTACTTCAACATAGTGCCAATGAAGAAGTGATCTCTACCACAAATAGGCTTGCTTTAGAGACACAGGGTAGGCTTCTTAGGTACATGCGGTTCTGTACTTCAACAACTTGCTGCTATTCTTCACCCACAGCATCTGGTACCTGAGGTAGGCCCTTTAATTTGCCAACTATGGCCTTTCCTGGACAGTGATAACCTACCCACAGAGGTTCATAAACCAGTAACCTCCTGGTTAGACTATTGTAATGCTGTAATGCTTGAGGCTACTCCTGAGGAAGACTTGGAAGCTGCAGCTAGTGCAAAATGCTGCTGCTCAACTGCTGATTGGAGTATCATACAGACAGCATATCATGCCAGTATCAAAAGAATTGCATCAGCTGCCAATACATTTCAAGTCTGAATTCAAGGTGTGTGTGATGACATTTAAAGCCCTAAATGACTCGGAACTCCTGTTACTGCGGTTATCTGGCACCAGCCCGAGGTCTACAATTTCATATTGGTTATGGTTAATATTTCCACGTGGTACTCCATAAGATGAATTCCACGTGTCTGAGCGGGTCACAGAGAGCCTGTGTAGGCAGGCACAGCCGCATGGCCTTAATTATGCAACCTAGGTCTAGGCCAGTAAACAACTATCTGTTGCACAGCCAGTAATGCCCTCCAGACACAGCCGATCGTTAAGAAAATGCAAGGGCTCCCAGCCCCGAACTACTTACTCTATACAAACGCTAAGCGCTCCTCATCTGCATACTGTTCTAACAATGGCAATGCTAGCTAAATCTCATCGATTCTGATTTTGACATTTCAGAGGCTTTGTCTCCATTAAAAAACCTATTGTTCTCCTCGGGAGAGGGCTAGCCTTCAGGTACAATCTTCCCTATAAAAACCCCAAGTTTGAGCTCCTTGTCGGAACGCTCCTGCCTTGCATCCCAAACTGCTGCTGCTCTGTTTAGCGAGCCTCCCCTCAGCCTCCACATGCTGGGAAACCACAAACCCAAGCCTCGATCTCTATCTTCTCTTTTACCAGACTGCAGGATCAGGTGGAGTATCACCCCAGAAACCCTCTGAAAATCCCTACCAATTTTCCTCACTTTCTGCTTCTATAGTTCTTGGATGAGTGTGTGTGTCATTGTTTGCTTAACTAAGGAAAGTTTAATAAAATCTTTTAAGTGAACAACTTGCCTAGTTCTTGTCGCGGCCCGACCCCATAAACATAGGGTTAAAGATCTCGCTATATTACCCTGCCTCTCGTATTGCTAGCTTGTGCTCCTTGCTAATTCCCCCAACTTATTAATATTTGGAGTGCACTTAGGTGTCCCTCATGGGACCCCCAGAAATCAGGGTAACACCCCAATCCTTGAGGAATGCCTCACCCCATATATATCTACCCAAGGACTGAGATTTGCTGGGTGATGGTCCTTCATGTCCCACCAGTGAGATCAATACCCTATGTTGGGACATAAGGAAAGGCTTTCTCAGCCATGGCACCCAAACTGAGGAACTGCCTCTCCCTGGAAGTCCAACTGGCAACAACACTAATATCATTTAGGCTCCAAGTTAAAATTTGACTGTTATTGAAGCCTTTAGTCCTCATTATCCCAGACACCATGTACCTAGTTTTAAAAAAATAAATCTATTAAGTCTGTTTTTAATTTACGACTACAGTGTAATATATGGGGTAGGGTGTGACTATTTTAGGGAGGAAGGAAGGAAGGAAGGAAGGAAGGAAGGAAGGAAGGAAGGAAGGAAGGAAAGAAAGAGAGAAAGAAAACAGGCCATAGCATGGAACACGCAGCACACAAGTCAAGAATCTAGGGGGAAGGTGTCTCCAAGACTGCTAGACTTCACCAGATGGTCTTATGGTGTTCTTAGAAATGTCTAGGATGAATAAACCTAAACAACACCAAGTCTAAACTGAGATTTTGATGCTGAAGGGCTTAGTAGGCTGGTTGCTTGTGGATATTGTGGCTTGTTGATGTGCTTACCCTCAGAGAACAGAGGTTATTAAGAAGAGCCTCAAAATGGTGGCATGGAGGATGGACAATTTACATGGACATCAGTGGGTGTAGGGGTGCCTCAGGCTTAGCTCTGTGGGCCATCAGTTTTCTGTTTTCAGACTAAGCTTTCAGCTTCCCACCCTTTCTCTGCTGCCCCTCTCTACAATTTTGTTCTTCTCCTAGCAGGCTTCTAAAACAGAAATAACCCAGGTGTGAGATGGAGTGAAAGGAGGATTGGTAAGGATAGATGCCTTTCTGATATCTTTTATGTGTCCAGTTGAAATCATCTCCCCTGTTTTAGGGCAAGAAAGCAGGACCAGAATTCTAAAAGACAAGTCTTCAGTCATAATGTGTAGCCTGACCCATAAACTCCTTAAACAAATAGATATAAGCAGGAATTTGTTTTCGATGCAAACACTTCGTGCTCTACATAAAAGTGCAGTTCATTAACTCCACAGGATAGTTACACATTTTGTGCCACAGACAAGTTTGTCTGCAGGCTTTACAAAGCTTTGTGTTTACACACGTTTATAAACAAAGGAACTTGAGAGTATGAATGCCATGGCAAGACAGGCAAATAAGAAAGAGAATCACAAATGTACTTCTGGGAAAGGCAGATCATTTCAGGACATTGCATTTCATTTATGAATGCATGGAAATAATGAAATAGCACACAAAATGTTTATGAGGCCTTCAGGCTGGATATCTAAAGTTGTATATGTGAAGACTCTTAGTTCATCATCCTCTGACTGGTTTTGTGGATGGGCAGGTCAGCCCTGCTTGGTGCTTGAACAGGAGACTACTAATGAATACCACGTACTGTAGTCTATGGCCATTTCCACACACGGTGAGGGAATCGCTCCCTGCCGCTACTCACTGCATCTTCTTTGGGTCCGGTCTGGTCTGGGGTGAGGAGGAGCAGTGCGTGATCGCAGATCCATACTACTCCGACATCCAAAATGGCAGCTTCCGGTTAATCGTGGCTCATGACCAACCACTGAAGCTCGCCAGCCTAAAGCCCACCCTCCACAGATTGCAGGCTCGCATTGGTGCGAGCCTGCGAATCTGCATTGGAGAAGAGGCACGCAATGGCACGCGCCAGCATTTTGAAAAACCTGAAAAATCAGGTTTTTCAAAAACACGCTGGATGACCACTTGGGGTCACTCCCGAGTGGACTGAGGTGCAGATCTATGCTAAGTAGTCCAGACCCAGTCCATTTCAAGGTGCAGATGTCCTCCGTGGAGGATGCACTGCACTGTTTTTTTAACCCGTGAGAAAATGGCCTATGTTTCAGAGGAAAGAACTGGCAAAACCACCCAAGTATTCCTTGCCTAAGAAAACCCTATGAAGTTGATGAGGTCCCCATAAGTCGGCAGTTGACTTGAAGACACACACACACACACACACACACACACAATTTATAGCACTATGTCTCCATTGCTACAATGCAGAAAAACATGTCCTCTTTCATGATGCTTGCTATTAAACTTGCTTTACCTGTTTATGTAGTGAGTTGGAATCTCAAATTGACACATAGGAAAGATTTCACAGTCCCATCAGCTTGTAAATTTGGATGCGAATTTAGATTCCAGCCCTGAATGAAATAGCTCGCTGTGCTCACAATTTGATTCAGTCTGTTATTAATACAGGAAGTGGGGCTGCTTATGTAGTATGGTAGCATGGCCTATCATAGGTTCCTGCATCACATGAACATTTTCCACAGTAGTACCAGATGCCACTGGCAGTGTCTGGCACCAAGAAGAGAAGTGCTGGATGAACATGTACTACTACAGTGGCAAAGTGAGCATATTACACAGAGGCTCATTCAAGTGACATCCACGTTGTCAAAATATGAAATGGATTAACTGGATATTTTTTGAAAGTGGAGAGTTTTATTTATAATATGTAATTTATTCTAATAAGTAAATAGTATACCTACTTATGAGATCCAGCATGGTATACTGATTTGAGTATGGGACTATGACTCTAGAGACCAGGGTTTGAGTCCCTGCTAAGCCATGGAAACACATTGGGTGACTTTGGGTAGGTCATGTTCTCTCAACCTCAGAAGAAAGCAAAGGCAAACTCACCCTGATGAAATTGTGCCAAAAAAAAACCAATCATAGGTTTGCCTTAGGGAGTTATAAGTCAGAAATGATTTGAAAACAAACAACAACAACAACATTATTATTATTATTACATTTTTCCTTTTGTTCTGTATGTGTCTGTAGTAGGGCTTGTGTTTAAGTCTGGTCTTTTTAAAGAAACTAAAATTGGCTATCAAGTGATTCCATCACTGTAGCTTTTGGTCAAATGAATCACAGAAAATATGGCTTTGGAAGACATGAGCATGCACACTGAAGGGCCAAATACCTTGCCCAGTGTCTTTGTCTGCAGAAGTGACAGTTACATCAGAGTGTAATTTTACCCAAGTGGATTAGACTGGTCATTAAAATGAACGTAGTGTTGAATGTCATATGTCAAGTAGTTGTGATTGCTGTTAAGGCCAACTTTTGTAAGAGCGGGTTCAGATTGCATATTAGAATTTGCATCACCCTCCACTTCTTGTATTGTGGCTCCCAGTGGATTTTGATAAAGGGCGTACTATGTAACAACATGCAATTGAGACATGCAGCAGCAGGAGAAACCAGCACATGGAGTTCTTCTCCTCTGAGATTGCAGACATGATTAGAACAAGTATTATTTTTAGAGAGAAAAGGAAGATTAGGTGGTATGAATGGCCTCAAATGAAAAAACACATTTCATCAGTGACCTCCTACTGCGCTTCATACATTTATTATTCTTGTTTTGAAATTTAAATGAAGCCACAGCTTTATTTTCACTGGTGCCGAGAATCTAAATCTCCAATTGAAGTTCATATCAGCTATGGAGTTTCTCTGCACAATAGAAAACAACAAAAAAATTAATCACCCTCGGAATGTTTCTCAGTAGAGATTGTGGTAGGAAACAAATCTGTACTCTGAATCACTGATTCTGTCAAGCATCTTCAGCCATATTTTCAAATGACTGCCTTCAAAAATGCACAACAACAACAGAAGATGTACTATTCTGATATAAAAGCAGAGAAATAAATGCATGCAATAGACATGACTGCAAAATACCACTGGCCATTGCAGTTTATCTGTTAATGTAATCTAAGACTGTCATGGTTTTCTTTTGGTAGCAACATCATACCACTAAATAATGAAAATAGAGAGCATGATTTAAGAAGCCAGTCAAACAGTTAAAGATTCCTGGGTGTGCCTTCTGCCGGTCAGAAGCTAAGAAGGCAAGTTTATTCTGTTGCTTGCTTCCATCACCAATTACCTGAATAATTTGATGAAGAAGTGCACTCCAGTTGTGTTGCTTGTCTTAGGAACACACCGCTCTTTGCATTTCAGTTTGAATCACCATTCTGGGTTTGTCACCTTCAGATCATGAGGTACCCTTGAGGCAATGACCCATTCATGTTAATAAGACTTACCTCTAAATGTGGATGGACAGCACAGCCTATTTCCAGTTTGTGTCAGTTTTGTATGCATTCAAAAGAGCCCTGCTGGATCAGATCAAAGTCCTGTCTTGTCCAATATTCTGTTTCAACTATTACCATCTGGATACCTAGGGGAAAGCCATAATAATTCTTTTCTATTTTCTGTTATTTCTTTTTAACATATTCAAATTGGCACTTAAATTGTACACATTTACCTCAGAGTACATATTTTATACTCATTTCCCTTAAAATCCATATTTTGGTACAGGCTTCTCCCTAAACACACATTTTATATTTAACAAATACAAAGTGGTATTTGTTTTTGTATTTGTACAACATTCATAATCTCCTAAAATGGACATTTTTGGATATATTTTTACATGAAATCTGTTTTACAAAATTCTGAAAAGTATACAGTCTGACTTCAGACTTATGCATTAGTCCAGAATGTACAGATTTGTTTGGTTAGCTTCAAAATGTAAACCCCACAAAATTCTTCAGCATTTCTCTACCTATGTAATCATTGTGACAGATAAAGTTTTAGTACTTTACAATGAAGTTTGGAATATGTGGAAAAGGTAGAAATATAATGGTTTTGCTCTTCTAAATGGACTAGTTTTATTATTATTCTATAGAATTAATTAAAGTCTGGTGCATACAATCCGACATGTGATATATCTCTACCATTAGAAGTTTAGGAAACACTTTCCTACTGACTGCCAACATGAAGACAAAACAAATACACATAGTCATACTTCATTTGCTGCATCATTGAGGGTATAATTGAGATCATGTTCCAAGAAGGTCACTTATTAGAGTGACCTATTGACTGTTTTTTGTTGTTGTTTTCACAGTCATGTGCAGACTGTTTTGCTAAATGTGGTAAACTCTCTGAGATAATAATTCGAAAGTCCAAACTTAGCTATATAGTACAGCCCACAAGATTGCTTGAGTCAACAATGCTTCAACTCTTGAAAAATGGCTGCTTACTTTACAAATTTCTCACTGGCAACTGGAGAGGGAAGAGAGCTCTTGCAAAAGGTGAAAAATTAAGTATGATTGGGATGCATCCCAAAAAATTGGAGGACCAAATCAAGATTTGATTGAAGGATGATTTGAAGGAAAAAGTAGTAATATGAGCAAAATTAAATGCAAAATGGATCATGCCGTTGCCAATCTAGAAGGTAATGGCCCTCTTCTCATCATTGTAGTCAGGAATTAGTTCAGGAACATTAACCCAGAGGTGAAAATGTTCAGATCCTAATTCACCTCCTATTTTGTCCTTGGAGCCTGAATTGCAACAATTGTAATGACGGAGGACATAGGGTTGAATGACCATGGGCTAAGCAACTATGTGCTATTTTGGTTATAGTAAATCTTTTCCCAAATAATCTGAATGTAGTTGCCAAAAGGTCGAGTTTGACATTATGGTAATACAATTTAATAAGCATGGTCTTACATGTTAGTGCAGTTTGAAATGTATTCATTGCTAATGTAATTATGCATATTAATTACTGCCACAAAACCACATGGAACACATTCTTATCTTGCCCTTGCTTCCCATTTGCTTCTGCCATTTCTTTGCATATTTATTACTTTTCACATATGTTCTTTCATAATCTAGTTGAATGGTACTCTTCCTGTTTCACACCAGTATTTCATGATCATTTCTTACTTTTGGGGCAGTATGTTGTGGCTGGCATCCAGTTTACTAAGCCATACTTACAACATTGTAATTATTGTAATTCATGTTTATGGTAATTGCACCATTGCAGCAAATAAAAGTGCCCCTCACCACAAAACCTATCTTTGAAACCAGGCAACATACCCCAATGGAAGGACGTTTAGGGAACTGGAGAGCAGGGAGCTGAATGATGATGTTTTCAGCCCTCTCCTGGCAGTGAGAGACAATGCAACAAATAGTGTCAGGTACCAACTTGAACGCACACAAAAAAAAAAACACAAAGGAAAGAGGAAACTTCGAGGAAAATAAGAGAGGATGTTGGTAGTGGAAGAGTTAAAGAGCTATATATACAAATGGCCATGAGCTGAATCAGGATAGGAATCAGGTATAAAAGTTGTCTAGAAAGCCAGGCAGGCATTGGGCTGGATACCAAAACCATGAAATATCATTCAGTTGAGCACTAAGTCCCAGAATTTGACACAATAGTTGCAGATGTGTTAATCATTCCTGAACATATTTGGATCTTTTATTTCCTTCACAATATTTATTTTCATTGTTTATTTTATTCTTTTTTTATTTATGTACAAAATTTATAAACAGCTTCATACTGAAGACTTTGGCACAGTTTGTACAATAAACGAAAACACAGTTGGAAAAAAAGTTTGCAGTTAAAAAGAAATACATCAGTTCAACGCTGACTGGAATTCATCACTCGGGAAATGCTTGTCTTAAAAGAAAAGTCTTCAATAAAGACTGGAAACAGAAAACAGAGGGTGCATGAGTGATCTCAGTTGGAAGGACATGGTGTTAGGAGGGGAGCTAATACATTAAAGGAGTCCTGGTGGACCCCAAGTGGATCTCAGAACCTTGTGGAACATTCAGGAGTGCCTCATTATTTGAACCTGTTGCCTGACTGCAAACCAGTTATTGAGTTTGCTGTTATTTATTTAAACATTTTAAAACAGCTTTTCAAACCCAAAGAAGAGTCCTCAAAGCAATTTATAATACAGCAAAACTATCAACCATAAAGCATCATAAAGTCAACGTTAATGGTCAAATTAAAAGCAAAGAGCATGGACATTAAAACTTAAACAATGTAATTATTATGTTACTCTGAGAATTTGGGGGTCCCATGAGGGGCACCCAGTTGCCAATTAAAAATACCAAATGTGGGGAAATTAGAACTCAGGGCACTGTTTAGCTAGCAAGAGGCAGGGTAACATAGCGAGATCTTTAACCCAACGTCTACGGCTTCAGGTCTGAGAGCAAGCCAACAGGGTTTAAATAAACAAATAGAAACTTTATTAAACATAGACAGCAAAATAAGCAACACGCACACTAACTCCTAACTTATAGAATGGGAAATAGACACAGAGGGAGCACAGGTGATATGACACCTGGTCGCGTTGTCCTGAAGAAACTGGAGCAGAAGAAGATGGGCTCAGCGTGGTTGCTGAGGGGAACTCCTGAACAAACTGGCAGCAGGATGGGATGGATGTTCAAGGGGAACCAACGAGGTCTCAAAATGAGGACCTTACATAGGGTGGAACATGCCTGTCGGCTATGGCAAACCAGATAGGAACAAAGGGGTTTTGGCGCTAGACAAAAGGATCTGGTGAGGTCAGTGTAAGCATGATGGGATTTGCATTGAAAGACAATAGAGTGGCCAGTAGGTTGATGGCCCTTTGAAAAGATATGACCTGGCGGGAAGCTGCGCCGCTATTGTGGAGTGTGGGTATGAGAGTTCCCTAAAGCTACATGAGGCTTGGGGATTGCTGGCTTGACTGGAGAATGGAATGTGAGCTATTAATCAGCCACAGACAGTACGTGCCTGTACGGAAAACAACCCAAACATGTGCAGCGGGGCGACGGAGAGGGGTCTAGCAAAGGCCGAACTAAATGATATCAAAGTGATATCTGGGAGCCCCCATCTGGGGTATCACAACCGGCATAACAATTAGACTTCCATTTAGTTCTTTCTGTAAAGTATTTATATACCTACTTTCAGTGAGGTACAACAGAGAAAAATAATCAATGAAAACAAATCACAGTTCTCCATTCACACTCATAGGTTTGCGCTTTGCAAATCTGGTTATTTGCAATGTGCGCTCATGCCTCCCCCACCCCCATTCTCATCCTCCCATTTGCTTGAGTTTTGCCGGGGGGGAGAGAAGGAAGTCAAATGCACCCTGGCCCCAGCACTGAGAACTTGCACTGAGGCAAAAGGAAAGGAAACAAGGGAAGGAGGCTGATGTGAGCCTTCCTTGTCCCCTCTGGAGCTCCTCCTCCCATTCTCTTGCCTCTGGCCTCAGCAGCAAAAGGCAAGGTAATGGGAGGCAGGAGCCTCAGAAAGAGGGGAGGGGAAACCTGGGGGAGGTATTTGTGATTTTTTCACTTTCACAAGAGTTTTGTGCCGTGAACCCTCACAAAAATGGAGGGGCCACTGTAATATAAAACTTAATTTATTTGCTTGATTAAAATCATTTTTATCTTGCTTTTTAAATTATTTGTCCCTCAAAAAATGTAGAAACAATTATAAAAGTCACAGTGCAAAAATTGTAATATAAAATTAATGCCAAACTGCGTGTGGCCCAGTACCCACCAGAATAATTTGGGTTTTTGCAACTCTTCATAGCCATTATAAAGAAGCAACAAAACAGGAATGTAATGGAATGTTCCTGAACATACTACGTTGTGAGGAGAAAGGCTTAGACATAGGATGCTGAGATAGCAATGAGGAAACTGTAGAGAAGTGATCAGGTCTGAGTTTCATATACTGACTTAATAATATCCAGCTGAGGAGACAGACAGGCTGTAGGTCAGAAGTCAGGGGTTCAGGAGGGAGACTAAGGCTGGCACATGGGGTGTATTTCACACTATTGATTTGAAATAGCCAGCAAAATCTTAAGATATAGGACTCTGTAGTCTCTGTTAATGTCAGAATCTTCTTGAAGCATTGATCCCGCCTGCCAGGAAGTTTTATAACCAGCTTCCAAAGGCAATGTGTGAACAGCATGGCTTTGATCTTATCAAGTGATTTTTTTTTTTGAGTGAGTCGAAGAGATAAATATTTTAGCTGGAACTCTGAAAGTGGGTCCTCACACTGTGTCATCAGCATCGAAACCCTGGGAGAGTCCCTGCTGCAGTTTCTGGGGTACTGCTCATGGGGAGAGGACCACAGCATGGGTTCTGAGCTGAATCTGGAAAATGTATTGTTGCAGTGCAACTACCATAATCTCCACAATCAAAAGAAAACTTGCTCTTCCGCCCGCCACTGCTTTCCCAAGCATTCCCACAGTCTGGTCCTGATTAGTCCCAATCACACAACTTTGGAAAGGAAGGGTACTACATCAGCTCCTGCTCTGCTAATGTAATGCAAGTACCTACTCTGAGTGGTGCAGAAATGCCTTGACTTCTGCAATGGCAAAAAACTGGAGAAAAATGACAGTGTGTGATGGGCTCACTTACATGGAACAACAAACACAGTATCAGTAGTGATGAATGTGCATTAGAATAAGATTTTCCAAAGAACTGTTCGATGACCTGGTCTTCTGCCCCAAGTCTACATTTAGTTTTTACAGATGCATAGGATGGAATAAACTTGTTATGAAGTATCTCTTTTCTCAGTGCAGGAAGATTTAAAAAAAAAGAAAAAAAAGAAATGAAATAATGTCACAGAAAGAAAAGAAAGACTGCTTTTCTACTCCCAAGCCTTTAAGAAGGAAACATCCTATATTCCTCCACTTTGGATAACCTTTTATCATTTCAGGCTGACTGAGGCAATCTGGAAATCCTTATATCCTAATTCTTTGAGATCCCCTATAATAGATGTTTCCAGTTCAGGAAGAGGCATGGGATTAGCAAACATGTCATGATGAGCTCTAGATTATTTTCCCTGCATCATGTCCAAACTGATGAGATGATCTTTCTACAAGCCATATATCTGGGGGAAGGGGTATCATTGATTAGGATAGGAAATTGCACTAGCAATTTTTTGTGTGCCCTTGCTATAAAAATATGAATTGCATTTTCAGCACTTTGTATATGAGTGAAGCCCTAGATTTCCTGGATTTCAGGTCCCAGTTTCTTTTCAGTGGAATCAAATTGCTTTATTTGTTGGTTGTTCTTGTTGTTTCTCTAATATTTTACTATGGGACCCTGTCCCCTACATCTGCTATGTTGTAGATTTTAGGGATAGGGCTGTGGTGCTCTTCCATTGGTGGTATGGGTACCATCTGTCCTCTGGTTATTGTGTGCACTGAAAGCCCTTTGGAAGCTGATTTACTGCCTGTTGTATTTCTGCTAGTAGTAAGCCCCAACCCAGGATGGTGAATCCACTGGATCAATAACAATTCTGCTACCACCACCACACCCCCAGCCTCCTAAATTTTGCTGCACAAAAAACATATCCAGTGAACCAGAGTCAGCTTGAACAGGATTGCAAAACAGAACAAAACAAAACCACCCACCTGAGTTTAGAGTCGGAAGGCTTTGATTTGAGGTGATCAAACCAATATACTTAAGGTACAGGGGTCATTTACAGTTGCAAGCACACAATAAGGACTAAACCAAGGAATGTTTGCTTGTCTTATGAAATGTTGTGCATTTGCCATACACGCTGGGGATTTGTTCCATTTTAGCAAACCTGGCAGAACCTTGCTGTGACCTAAATAAGAATACCTTGCTCTCTATATAAAGCCTGCATCAGGATGTTTCCTGATTTATTCATGAAAGGTTTGCTTTACAAAGGCATCTGGAGCCTTTATAATCTCCAAACACATGATACATATAGCTTGCATCCTCTGTTGGCATTTGCACAAATTGCTTTGAAATATGGTTATAATATATGAAAGCACACCGAAGCTAATTTGAATACATGATGCTGGTATAAATTGGTTAAAAGCGTAAATGAGACTCAGTGTACACCTCTCCACCCCAATCCTGCTTCTGCAGGAAGAAGGTTACTTTCTGGAGTGAATAATTGATGGACGGTTTTTTTGCAAACTTAACCTGTTAAGTAGATAGAATCTACCTGTAAATTAGGGGGGAAATACAGCAGGGAGATCTTCAGGTGATGTAAACTGGCATAGTTCTCTTGGGTCTAATGGGATTTTCACCTTCACAACTCTTCATTTTATAATACTTCATTAGCTCATTCAGGTGCGAAGATCTACCATGCTTTAATTTGATCATATTGTCCTTCATTTATTGAGCTCTTTAACCCTTGCCCACAATGAAAGAGTTTAAATTAATCCTTAATGATTAATTCATACACCCTTCATATAATGTCTGTAATGATGCATTTTCTCTAATATCACTGCATTTTTTTTCTGCAATATTTTTAACAGTGGAACAGATGGGGGGCTAGTTGCTTGAGAGGCAGCTTTATTCTAGAGGTTTAGAAGAAATTGGTTTAATTTACAATAGAATGAAAAGTGACATTTGTAAAGATGGTAAGAGTGAAATGCCAGGATCCATTAAACTGATAATTCTACAAATGCACTGCCATTCTCTGTTGGTAAGTTAATGCTCAGAACCCATCAGCATGAACTTGCTAAACCTGTTGCAGCTTAATGGCAAATTTCCAGATTTCCACTCTGCCAAACATCTTCTTGTAATGACTTGGAGGAGGGGAAAGGAGAAGGAAGAAAACATTTCTTTCACGTAAACTTCACTCATTTGGGCTGGGGTTGAATCACAATGCTTTTTCATGCATATACAAGAAGCCATTGCTGAATTGTTTATGGCAAGGAAGGGGAATTTTTGACATAGGGGCTAAATTTCAATTTTGGAGAGAGTTTTAGGGTTATATTCCAACAACTGGTGGTGCTAAAGATATGAGGTAGGACTGAAGTCTATGGGTGGAACTAGGTAGCTAGACAAGAGTAAGTCCCAGTGCAAGGGGCTGCCAGACTAGAAAGTGTAGCTCAGTTCCATCCAGCACATTCTCACACTGCAAAGCACAGCTCATTTCCATCCCGCAGCTCCTTTAGAGCAAGCCAGAGTTCTACTCCATACAGAAGCTTTTCAGGCCTTAAAGAGCTCCTTGCCTCCAGTGACTAATTGTAGGCCATTTCCTCACGAGGCGAGGGAATCGCTCCGTGCCATTACTCACCGGATCTTCTGGCTCCTCGGTCTGGTCCAGGGTGAATTGGAGTAGTGGGAGGTCTTAGATCCGCACTGCTCCGGCTTCCAAAATGGCGGTTTCTGGTTGGTTGTGGGTCCCGACCAACCGCTGAAGCTCGCCACACCTAGAGCGTGCCCTCCGCAGATCGCAGGCTCGCATTGGTGCGACCTGTGAATCTGCACAAGGGAGCAGGCATGCAATGGCGCGCTCTGGAAAAATGAGAAACCTCTTTTTCCGGTCTTTAAAAAGCATGCTGGAGGACCAGTTGGGGGTGTTTGGGAGTGAACTGAGGTGCGGATCTCCGGTAAGTAGTCCAAACCTAGTCCGCTCCAAGGTGCAGACGACCTCTGTAGAGGACGCACTGCACCATTTTAATTCCCCCGTGTGGAAAAAGCTGTAGATAACAGTAAATAGTCTTGTGGCTGCATGAGGAACTCCTACAGGTGACTGCTTGCCCAGGGCCATAAGCTCTCTATCACTGATTTGCGGGTTGCCAACGGTAGTGTCAACAAGCAGCACACCAGAGAAGTGCAGAAGTCACTCAGTCTTTGCCTGAGAGGAATTCAAACTGAACCTAGAGTTCACGGGATCAGGTGTGATTCCCAGAGTCCCTTCCCTACTGTGGTTGTGACAGTTCCACCCTCTGGCCATCTGCACTGATGGTGGGCTTTATCACATGTGGCAGGTAAATCACAATTGCAGCAAGATAATAGGCCATTTCCGCACTACACTGTTATAGTGCTATTATTCCACTTTCAACATCCTGTAGAATTCTGAGGTTTGTTGTTTACTGAGAGCTTCTGAATGCCCCTCTGTTACCCTGATCTCTGGGGGTCCTGGGAGGGACACCTAAATAACCAAACAACAACACAATTTTGGGGGAAATGAGCTGGAGCACTCACTAAAGCTAGCGAGAGGCAGGGTAACTTAGCAGGATCTTGCAACCAAGCGTCTACAGGGTCAGGTCAGTCAAGCAGTCAGACGGTTTAAAGTAATAAAAATGATGTTTTATTAAGTACAGACAAATATTAAAGACACACCAGTCACACAGCTAACTAAAGAATCAGAGATTGACTTGAAATAGGAATTTTTAGAGGGAAACAGGTGATACGACACCTGTCTCGTAGTCCTGGACCTTGAGAGCGAAGTTGGGGTGCGATGAAGAAACTCAACGTGTTTAGCTGAGGGGAGCTCGCCAAGCAGAGTGGCGGCAAGGCTGGATGGAACTCAGGAGCGATCCTGGGTTGAGCAGGCTCAGTTACTGGAACTGAGGGGAAGGCTTGCCAGGCAAAGTGGCATCAAGGTGGTCTGGAACTCAGGAGCGATCCGAGGAACGTCTCGGAATCAGGGGTTTTCATAGGGTGAATTGTGACTGCAGGCCATACCTTACTCGGTGAGAACAATGCATTTTAGGAGCGGGACAAAGCCTTGGAAAGATCAGACTTTAGCATGATTGACTTAGAGCCAAATTAACAATAGTGTAGCCAGTATGCAGATGCGGAGTGCTTAGTACAGCTTTGTTAGGTTGCCTGCTCGGGGCAGGGAGCCTTTGTTAGTATCGCGCATATGCAATGAGGTGTTTGCTGGAGAGGTCCCTGAAGTGACGAACCGGCTCTGTCTGGCCTGCCTGGGTGGAGAATGCTTTTCTTAAGTGAGCCTCTATGTAGGATCTCAGCCTTCATATGTTAATACTTTACACTGTACAGTAGAGAAGTTATGGGAAATAGTGGAGATTAATCAGACCTTGGACAGAGTTCATCCCCTGCTCCAGATGCAAATGAAAGATTTATGCTGGTGAAGAAAATTAGACTTGGCTGGAAAGTCTAATTATCGCAATTATTGGCCATGCCTGTTTATGTGCTTGTCTGGAGGCCTCACAAACACGTGGAGCGGTGTGGCAGAGGAAAGTCGAATTATTTGATATCAAAGTGATATTGAGTGCTATCTCGGGTAGGCCTGGACTGCAGTAACACCTCCCTAAACTACAAACCCCAGGATTCCATAGGATGTTGAACGTGGAATAACAGCATTAGAACAGTGTAGTGTGGAAATAGTCCTAGCGTTTTTAGTTGGAACTTATCACACGACATTGTTTCTCTTCTGTTCTTCCCCGGTGGGACACCATTTTTACAAACTCACACACAGACACATACACTCCAGTAATGACCTCCGGTTGTAAGAGAACCGCTTTCTAAACAGTTTCCCATCAGGAGAACAACAGAAAAGGAGCAACTTCATGTGATAAGTCCCAGCCAAGGATGTTCTTATCCTGCTTGCAATTGTGTTTTGCCTGCCTTGTGTGATAAAGCCCAGGGCTGCACACCCTCCCCTTCAACTTTTCACAGACAAAAACCAGGACACATTGAGCAACATCATAGTGTGGTCAAGATGGGAAAAGCTATTAATGAGGAATAACAGATATGCTTGGAGAGGCTGGAGCAGATTGTTTTCACCTTAATTTACAGGGAAAGGCAAGATTCTGCCCCCTCCTTCCTCTCTCTCCTGCTGCTGCAATTGAGCACTAACTACTTTGGATGTTTGAACTCAGGTTGCAGCAGCTGAAGTAAGCCGAGAATGGAGGGAGAAAGTGGGATGAGGAGATGAAACTGGGACATTTTACAAGAGTTGAAAAAGTGGAAGGACAAAGGATTAATTGTCACTATCCCTGCAAAAGTGGAAGATCTGATGCTGTAGTGCAGCAAGAAGCGGGGTAATGATCTCCAGGAGTCATTTTAATTGTTCAAAGGCAACCAGGGCTATTTCCGCACTAGGCTGTTATAACGCTATTATTCCACTTTCAACATCCTATGGAATCCTGGAGTTTGCAGTTTAGGGAGAGACATTTAGAATTCTCAGCCAGAGAGCTCTTTGGCCTCAGCGAGCTACAAACCCTAGAATTCCACAGAATGTTGAAAGTGGAATAATAGCACAATAACAGCCTAGTGCAGATGTCATTGATGCAGTCTCCGTTTAAAGATCTGGGTGTAGTTGAAAACATGATTTATCGGTGTAGCTGAGGTAAATTCTAGTGCTAATAGATCTACCAATTTTATGGAAGGTAACATATTATAAACTAGTTTTATTGCATCAGAGTCTAAGTTGTGTGTTGCTTCTGGGCCAAATTGGTGAGTCCTTCACAGAATCACTGTGTAAAAACTAACACATGCTCAGAAGGAATCTCATATTAATGAAGGTATTTTTTAATTAATGTTTATCCCACCTTTCTCATGCCAGTAGATTTAAACAAAGTACAGCTAAAAGTACAGCAATGAGCTATCCAGTTTAATCACTACTAATTTTAAAA
>CAOLHI010004923.1:0-91722 GCA_948474755.1 Ctenosaura bakeri | reverse complement strand
AGGACTTGGATTTATTCTCAAGGTGGGAGGTCTTATTTTCATTGTGCAGCTAATTATTTCACTTACTCAAGTGGACACAGTTATTAGTGGAAAATACCTAGTGAATTGTATAACAATACTCTTTCCTGTTCTGTTGGAAATATTCCATTAAGTGTACCCAGGATCCCAACAGTTGGAATCCAATATTAGGCTATAAGAGTATTGTAGACTATAATTCTTAGAATCCCCATCCATAATGGCCACTGCTGGTAGATTCTGGGAGCCAGACCCCAAAAAAGTAACTTTCTTGAACTCTGGACCCCTAAACATTTATACCAGAGAGCAAGCCCTGCTGCACTCCACAGGACTTACTGCTGAATAAATATGCATAAAGTTATTGGTGGAAACCTGGTAACTGTTCTTGTTGCTTCTTGTGTTTTCCATCCTTTAGTCTTCTAAGACGGGAATGTAGAAGAGGACCTTACAATTCCCTCAATTTAATTTTGGAACTCCTATCCTAGCAGGATTTTGTTAGCTCATTTTCCTGTACAATTTTAAGAGGATGTAGAAAATTGTTTTTATTTAGCCAAGTTTTTTTTTTTGCCTTCAGTTTTATTGCTTTATTGTCCTGCTGTTGGTTGTTTTATTTTTTTAATAAATAGTTTTGTATTCTGTCCTTGATGCTGTTGAAGTTGTTCCTATTTTTTGCTTTTATTTGTTAGATATAGATACTATATTTTTCTAATTTTTATCATCTATCTCTATATCTCTATATATGTTTGAGTTGTAAACTGCCTTGAGGCCCCTTTTTGGGCTAACAATAGAAATGCATAAACAAAACTCCATAAAACTCCGTGTTTTTCACAGACTATAAATACCCACCCCCACCACTATGATTTCAGGTTGCTATAATGTTCGTAGTGAACACCATGAACACATTTTGACTCCTGTAGGTTCTGTCTTTCTATCATTGTTTCATACAGTTGGTGCCCTGCACTAAGAATGAACTAATGAAATGGCATCAAACTTCCTTTTTCTTTACTTTTTCCTAGCTATTTTAAGATTTATTATTACTTTGTTACATTTGGAGTCTCTGTTAGAATAGGAGGGTCACTGGTTAATAATTGCCACTTTATTAGGCACCTGTCATCATCTCTCAGTTGACTCCCTTTGCAGATTTCAACATGCCTTTGCAAAAAGAAAGTTCTTCGTTTTATATTACTAGCACTGGGGAACGGAATGACATGTTCAATCTGGTTCAAAGCGTGGTTAATGGCCATGCTGCTCAAAGGATTTTGGGCATTATGTAAGTTTTGCTGGTGCAGAAAATTTCTATTTATGCAATTCAGATTTTCAAATGTCAGTCTTCTACAATTGTACATAAAACGAGCATATTTACCCAGCATTGCCCGGGATTTTATTTTCCTCTTAAGAATTCACCCAACTGTCTTCTCCAGTACATGTAACTTTCCCCCATATTTCCCAATGCAATCTGTATTCAGAGTTATTTACATACACCATTTGGGTTCCTGAGCGAATATACTGCTCTCCTCCTTGCTGCTAGGCCTTTCCACTTTCCGCACTACAGTGTTAAAGTGCTGCTATTCCACTTTCAACGCCCTGTGGAATTCTGGGGTTTGTAGTTTACTGAGACCAAAGAGCTCTTTGACTGAGAATTCAAAGTGCCCTTCCCTAAACTACGAATCCCAGAATTCCATAGGAAGTTGATAGTGGAATAGCAGCACTTTAACACTGTAGTGCGGAAATGGCCCTTGTCTTACAGGTACTGTTACAGATACTGGAATAGGCAACCGGCCTATTCCAGTACCTGTAACTTTTCCTCATATTCCCCAATCCAATCTGTATTTGTAGTTGTTAACATACAGAGATTAGGTTCCTGCGGGAATGCGTTGTCCTCCTCCTTGCTGCTAGGCCTCATCTCCATACCAACCGACCTATTCCAGTGCCTGTAACTTTTCCCCATAGTCCCTAGTGCAATCTGTGTTGTTTGGTGGCATTGACGTACTGGCTTTTGATTTTTTTTAATTTTTTTTTTTTGCTTTCTGTTGAATTTGTGCAATGGCTTTACATTTTTCTGGAAGCATTTTTTGTTTTGAATTTCAACTTTAAGATTCCTCACATCTGGAACCCGTACAATCTACTGTGCAAGACGAGAAGACCTTGTAACTATGTTGTGTCTGTCACTTTAATTTTTCTCACATATGCCTCCCAAATGTTTTCTAGCATCCTTATTGATGGTAGGCCTCATCTCCATAGCAACCAGCCTGAGGCCCAAGAGCTCTCCCGCTGAGAATTCTAAAGGCCCCTCCCTAAACTACCAGCCCCAGGATTCCATAGAGTCTTCCCGATCAGATGAGGTCTTCTCGCCTCACACAAAGATCCAATGAGGTCTTCGCCTGCCTGACACAGACAGACAGACAGACTCACAAACTCACAGACAAACATTGGCTTTTATATAGCAGGTAGACATTGGAGTGTGATCCGAAATGAAAAGTGGGAATGCTGGGAGGCTCTCTCTGTGTCTGCATGCTAACCTGCTCTCCACTGTTTGTCTCCAGTACCCAAGTGAACCCAGTTAGGGGGTGGAATGGCAGGAGCACAAAAGCATAAATGGGAGCCAGGTCCTGCGTCTGTTCCTGCTGCATTTAAATCATAACAGCCATGCCAGGTTTATGTGAAATTAAAGCAACTCATCTTTGAAGATGATAGAGGCTTAACCAGAGTAGGCGTATTTAAATCAGTGTGATGTGAAGTCAGTCACAAGTTACTTAAGTATCATTGATTTTAGTGTGGGGGTGTGTGTCTGTATTTCAGTATGTCTTCCAGTTGTGATGCCATTGGGTTTATACATTTTCTGGGCCTTTTTAGTTAGTTGATACACCAGAACTGTAATGGGGCAGAGGGAGCTTAGAGTAGGGGGAAATGTCGACACATTGAGCCTAGAACAGCAGTTCTCAACCTGGGGGTCGCGACCCCTTTGGGGGTCGAATGAACCTTTCACAGGGGTCGCCTAAGACCATCAGAAAATACATATTTCCGATGGTCTTAGGCTCCATTCCCTCCTCGGTGGTGGTGCACAAGCATGAGCCACGCGCTCGCGTCCTCCTGCCCCCTGTTCTGAAGGGACTGAAATCGCTCCCCTTCTCCACTACTGGGAGAACCTCCTATCTGACGGGCCAGCTTGGGGGGGGCAGTGGCAGCACAGGGGGCAGGCCCCCTCCTCGCCACGGCCCCTGCCCCACTCGCCACGGAGAGGGGCGCTGCGGAAGGGCCGGGGGGCCACAAGGCGTCGCTTTTCCAGGGGGGTGAGCTGCGCCTAACACAAAAGACAAAGGCACTGGGATTCCTCCGCCCCCAGCCAGGGTTGACACTCTGAAAACTTTTCCCACACTGCCCCCCCAGCGGAAATGAGAGCGAAGCAGAAGCAGAGCCCGGGGGGGGTTCTTGGAGTTTTTTCCTGGGGGAGACGTGCGGCTCCTCTTTCCCTCCCTGCCCGCCCCCCCATTCCTGTCCGGCGAGGTGGCCTTTTCCAGGGGGAGGGCATTGTAAATAATAAATAAATAATTTTATGGTTGGGGGTCACCACAACATGAGGAACTGTATTAAAGGGTCACGGCATTAGGAAGGTTGAGAACCACTGGCCTAGAAAAATGAGCAAGGGCAAAGCAAACAGAGTAAAAGAATCCTAAATGCACTCGTGCTACTGGTGCACATTTATTCATTCATTTATCTATTTATTTATTTAATATCCCAACTTTCTCCCAGCACAGGATACAAGGCAGTACAGTAGGTACTTTTCATTAAAGCAGGGCATGGATGATGTGAAAGCTTTCTAAGGCAAGATGGAACATACATGCATGGAGGTTAAGGGTGGTGCACAAGGAGGGAAGAGGTAGAAAAAAGTATATTCAGGAGTAGGCACGTTTGTTGGCCATGCAGCAAACATCCTCCTTCCTCTTTCACATAGTGAAGGAGATTCCTGACAATGCCTATTTTGACAAATTCCTGTTCATGACATATTAATTTCTACTTTTTAAAAGTCATCTTTACTTCTCCTTCTCATTGGAATTTCCTCCCTCCCTCTCAATTTGCTGCTAAAACTATACTTTTCCATCTCTGAATTCTTCCATTTCTCTTTCTTGTCCAAGACATTTAATAATAATACAAAGCCTATATTAATTTTTCCATGGATTTCCATCTGTTCCCCTCTGCTAACATATGCTTTTTCAACTCATACTTTTCAGGTCACCTTGCCCCACGGAACCTTCCTAGTGCGGGTTTTTTCCCATTTCTTGAAACTGTGCTGTGTGGTTCAGATGCCACCTGCAAAAGCACACCATATACCCCTGAGGATCTGCTGCCTAAATTGAATGGCATCCCACCCATAATAAGCAGGTAAGGGAGCAATTGCATTGTTTACATGGGAGATTACCCAAAGCCTTACCAAAGGGGCAAAGGTGTTGTAAGCACTGAACACATAGCTAATTAAAAATGATGACACAGAGAGGTGATACTGTCCTAGCTCTCACTTTTAGGGTAGACCTCATATACAGATGGACCATCTCAGACTCTAGGCAAGGGCTCACATGACTGAATGCTGATCCCTGCACAACAGAGAACTCACTTGACAGGTCAGTTCAATGACATGAAGAATGTTGGGCTAGAATCTTTCTTCCTAAAATATTACACACTTCTATTGCATTTTTAAAAACGCAGAGACATTAAACACAAGAACATTAAATTACATAAGCCCCATTCTGTAGCCATCCATATCCACACAGGTATCGTGCCTAATTGAGAACTAGGATTTTAATAGAGGCACATAGCATAAAGCCAGCATAAACACTTGCCTATGAAATTCTTACCTTTCTGAGACTCTTTGGGCTCTTGCAGATTGATATAAAGAAATGTGCCCTTCTATTCCAGTCACGGGGGAGGAGCAGCTGTTTCTAGTAGTTTCTTGTTTCTGTGCTAGCACTCTGGCAAAATTTTAAAAAAACAGTGGCATGGTTCAAACCATGGTGTAGTTTGAGTGCTGGACCAGGACTCTGGGAAACTGCTCCTCAAATACCTACGTAGGCATGGAAATCAGCTGGTGATCTTTGGCTAATCATAGCCTCTGATACTTAGAGGAAGGCAATAATAAAGCTACTCTGAATAGATCCTGCTAAGAAAACCCTACGATAAGGTTGCCCTAAGTTGGAGTCAGCTTGAAGACACATAATATCACAAGCAAATACTGTATATACTCATGTATAAGTCTAGAAATTTTAGTAAAAAATTGACACAAAAAACGTACGTCAACTTATCCACTGGTCAGTGTAATATTGTATCTTAACTCTTATCAAAAAAGGAACCATCCCCTTCCTTCAGTAGAGTGGTGAAAGGGGAGAGCTTAGTCTGTCCTGGGAGCACCTAAAAGAAGCACTGACACCCTCCCCTCCGTGGTGCAGCTTCTGGCCTTTTTCGACACCTGGGCAGGAAAATGGCAGTGGCAGCAGTGGCTCTTTGGTGCTTCTCCTCAAAGGAGCACTGAGAGTAGAGGTGGTCAGTGCTTCTTTTAGGTTCTTCTGGTACAAACTAAGCTGTTTCCCTTCATCACTCTACACAGAGAGGGAGAAGTTCCGTTTTTATATACTGTAACTTAACAACAACAACAACAACAATTTATCTCTGAGTCAAGAGCAGAAAGACCTTACTGAATGCCTGGGTGGTAAAATGTTGGCGGTGATGGTGGCTGGAGGCAACTTTTCACTCTCTGTGGAATCTGAAGTTGTCCAAAAGTCATATCAAAATCCATAATTTGGGCCCCCAAACTTGTCGTCAATGTATACATGAGATCGACTTATACAGGAATATATATAGTAGTTTGCTGATGTGATTCTTGGGTTAAAAAGGCAATTTTCTCCTCCTGTCTTTCTTTTTTTAAATCTTAAGAGTTGTAGTGTTACAGTGCAACAGCGTCATTTCAGTGATGGACTGATAGAATATGGGAGAGTTGAAAACAAAAGACAAGAGGAGAAAGAGACTTATTTTCCCAAAATATGTCTTGGAGTTAAAAAGACACTCATTTTTGAGGGTGGGGTAAAATATTGCAGCTAGTCCCAGGAAATGCCAGAAAGTAGCTTGATCGTTTAAACTTTTTTTTTAAACCCAGGACCTACAGCAACAAATACTACAGTTGACCAATACAATTGCCCTGTCTGTGGGTGCCCTTTCTTGGGTTTGAGCTATGTTAATAGTGCCCACAGCAAATCTTGTGAAGGTGGCTCTCCTATCTGCATCCCTGTGTAAGACCACACTGAATATTCAGAGAGAAGACAGTCAGATTTAATTTTACTGTGTCCATTCCCTATACAGTTTTATCTCAGATAGTCTTCTTCAAGCAATTGTCTTGGCTAGCAATCTTGAGAAATTCCCATAGTGTCTTGAAAAAGAAAGATGACAAATTACAGAAGAGGTACAGGAGGTGAAGAAGCAAACAAACAAGACAAAACTGATTTTTTTCAATGAATGAATGAATAATGAGTGGTTTGAAGTCATGCCTGAGATATGTGAAAAGATTATTACTATAACCTTGTTTTGTTACAGTAATAATAATTCAGATGTGGAGTTCAGAGTGGAATTTAAACCTAAATCAGACTTGGCTTCTGTAAGAAAAAAGAAATCTTGTGGTAAACTGAAGACTAAAAAATTTACACTGGCAGAATTTATTTTTCCTGCAACAGAGTAGCAGGTCTATGCCTTTTGAAATTTACATGCTATAAAATTCGGTATTCATTTTTGCAATGTGTACTAACAAAATTGCAATAATGAATATTGAATTTTACAGCATGCAAATTTCGAAAGGAATTGGCCCTGTTACTCTGTTGCAGAAAAAACAACCAGTGTGGGTTAATGCTTTGAGTATTGGACTGTGATCCTATAGATTGGGGTTCAGTTCCCCACTTGGCCATGGAAACCTACTGGGTGACCTTGGGCATACTCTTGGCTCCAGAAGACCTCAGGATAGCTTTGCCTTAGGGTTGCCATTAGTTGGAAACAACTTGAAGGTGCACAACAACAGTGAACTAACAAAATGTTTCTATGATTGGGTACCAAGGGCCAGTATTGCACCAGTTTATCCTAGTTCTTCAGTCTGTTTATACATGTTTCTCCATGAGTGTGTACATCTACATACATGGCTCTTAGCTCAATTTCTTCCAATATCAAATTGTATTTGATATATCTGAAATGTGTCTTCCCATCTCTAATATCTGGGAGCAGCTTGAACATAACTATGGATTTTTTCAGCTACTGCTGATTCCTTTTGGCTGAAACATCGCAAGAAAGTCTTGATCTTTCCAGTATGTTTATCACTAAAATTATCCTTACTATTCTTCTGTCTTACCTAGGGATGCAAAAAATATTAATAAGTTTTCTCAAAAATGTTCTTCCAGTTCATCTATTTTCTCAAACTTTGGGAAACTGTAAAAAAAAATGGAGAACAGCCACAGAAATCTTTGCACTCCAAGACTTCTTTCTTTGTTTTTTTGTGAAGCAAACATAAGTTTTGAGAAAGGAAGAGCATATATTGCATGAAATACATTGTTTCCTACACAGAAATTGTAGGAAAAAGTATGTTTTCAAAACAAAACCAGAAGTGTGGATAGCCATTAAAAGCTAAACAGAAACCTTTGTACACCAGGGAGAAAACTGGTGGAATTATTTCTTTCTGCATGCAAGAACAAAACACCTAAAGATTTACATTACCAATCTTACCTTCCTAGCTCCCACATCTGTCAGCATCTATTGCATAACTCATTCAGATAAGCATTACCATATTTACATTGGCTTGATGTGGAATACCAATTAATCTTAGATACTTTGACTATGCTTGTTTGTCAACCCTGGTGGAGTACAGCACAGTCCTCAATCAGTAGTCCTTTTTCTTGGCCCTTTCCACCATCTGCCTCACACTGGGTGATGTAAGAAGGGTGTTGTTTCCTAAGCCAAGGAAGGGAACAAATTCCTACGTAATCAGATTGGACATCTGACTCAAATACACCTACAAGCAAAGAAGTCAATCTCATTGTAGTACACTTTCTTCACTTTAATTATGATAAACGTTTGTGGAGTTAATTGGACTACATATTTTTCCTGTTACCTAACACTGATTTTCATAATGGTCAGCCAAGTCAAGTCCTAGCCATAAAACTTGTTTTGCTCTCTTCTCCCCATTCTGCCTGAGAAGAAATCTGGTACAAAACAGCTTTTAATGGAAGTAAGATCCAAATAGGCTCAATAGCAGGCCTGAAATAAAACTCTTGTCATAAAATAGACTTAGAAAGAAATCCGTGTTCTGATAGGAAGCCTGTGTGAGATTTGATACGAGGAACTTCAGTCAGAGTGTAATTATAAGTGATGATGCAGGATTCTTCTCACTCCTTTTTTTCTTATCAGAAAACAGAGAAGGTCAGCTAACCCAGAGAAGGACAGCAATCCATCATTCCAGAGTGCTGATGTTCCCAAAAGCAGGAATGGATCATTGGGTAGGTTATTTGATTCTATTAAGAGTTTAGTAGGCTTTCTTTCTTTGCTGCAGATAAAGTTTTAATCAGGGGAAGCTCTTTGGACAAAGGCCAAGGAGATTTGAGTCAAAATGTTTGCTTGGCTTTATTTTAAACTCTTGATAATACTATAGTGAGCAACAGCACATTCCTATACATGTGGTTGATTTCAATTGTTTTTAAGTTTAATTGTAAATGTTTTTTTGACTGTTTTGGAAGCTACCTTGGGTCCTCCACTGTGAGAAAGGTGGCATACAAATGCAAAGAAACAAATAAATAAATAAATGTTTGCCTGTGGTATCTGGTGGCTCCCATGTCACAGGGGTGATGAATCCACTCCGTGTTTTAATCCCTGCCTTAAAAGAGTTCTCCAAATAGAGCCAGTACCTTGGATAGCCCCTTTAAAACTGACCAATCTGGAACTGATTCACTTGCATAAATGTGTATATGATTGCAGCCTAACAGTGCAATCTTAAGACTGGCAGGGAAGGTGCTTATGCTGGCCAGGGCAAGAAGTGATGTGGTGGGTGTGTTCAGGAGAAACTTACTCATCCTCCTGTCCTTTCAGATCTTAGTTTCTCATAATACTTTCCAATGGTTTCAGTAGGAGTGGGAGGTGTGTGTGTACTGGTAGTGGTTGTGGAGTTAGTAATGACAGCCACAGACTAAAGTAAAGTTGAAGACGCAGAGAATAAAGGTTTTGCTCATTTTAATCTGAGTCTTTGGTGCTTTGATGATCAAATTAGCCCAATAAGTCAGGGGAGATGCAATAATGTAGTGGAAATTTAACAACGATGATGGCAGAAAAATTTAGATAAGATTCTTTGAAGCCCCTCAGGATCCAGCTAAGCACTTAAATTCAGCTGAGTGGACTGAGAGTTGCTTCTGGTTATGCAAATACCGCAAGTGCTCATAATGCCTAGGAGAGAAAATAATGTTTCCAAGATCTGGTTAGGATCTAAAAGTAAATCATATCCTGCCCTAAGATAGGTTGCATCAAATGCACTGCTATCTCTTTATCCCTTTAAGTCTGGAACTATGACTAGATCTGACAGAAAAAAGTGAGAGCAGGAGGAAGGGAATAATGAGATATCTGAAAGAGGAAAAGAGAGACAAACTGATAAAGTACAAAGTTAAAAGTGGGTGCCCTTTTGTTGCTTGGGGTTAAAGGTATGGCCTGGATCAAATAAAACTAGAGACTACTGTTTTAAAGCCTGCTAAATGATTTTCACAAAAACTGGAAGGAAGACATCCTGGAAATGTGTGCCAAATATATTTCAAACACATTGTTCCTTGTCAGTAGTAGCTTTTAACCTCTTTTTTTAAAAAAACTTTCATAAAAACAGTAAAACAGGTTATTTTATTTTGTCTGTTTTTATCGTGTGTCCATTTCCCAGTAACATTGGAATGCAAACAATATTTTGGAAGAGTTTAAATGTGTTGACACTTACCATTCACTCAATGAAATTTGAATCAGTTTGGATTCAGATTTTGATGGAGCATGCCACCTCTGTGTCTGGTATTTGTTCTTTTAAAAATTATAAACATTTGCCTGTAAAATAATTGTGGGTGATGATTGTGGTGGTAGTGGTGGTGGTGGTGGTGATGATGATGATATGCTATTATTTTATGAGAAATAGCTCCATCTCACAGACTTGCTGTCATTATTATAATCTATTATTATGGGTGCTTAAGTTAAGTAGTTACACATGGCATAGAGTAAGATGGTTTAATTGCGTAAACGTAATGGGAAGTTGCACTTGACCTTATAGTACATATAACCATATTTAGAAGTATAACATTTCCCCTATAATTGTTTTGCAGTGTTTTGTGGCAGACAAGGTAAAAGACTGGTCCAGAGACACTGGTTTAAAGGCCTGACAGAGCTCTTAGGGTTGGCTCTGATGGAAGAGTGATGCATGCTGCTTTACACTGGCATCAGTGCCAGCTCCAGGAGTTCTGTCAGATCTTTAAAGCAGCATCTGCAAAGCAATAGGCTCTTTTCTGCAATATAGTCCCATGCAAATGGTCTCCCTGGAACTGTAAGTATCCACCATTTAAACACAGTTTGGGCAGCCTCTTTGAAGGAATCATGTTTTGACCTTCCAGACCAAGAAGCAAACCATTTCCCGTCTGGTCCAGTCTTCAGCTTTATAAATGTACTCCTCCATGATGCAGTTACTTTTGAAATCAGAGCTAATCATGTAATTATGGCTTTGGCGATTAAAACATTATGCTAAACCATAGTTCAGGACTAACCATATCTGACAAACTTATTTCAAACCATGATTCACCAATTCAGAAATCAAGCTGAACTGTAGTTGTGTCATCTTAAGAGAATAAAATATGAATGATAAATGGTGAGAATAAATAGCTGGTCTAGCAACAACCCAACATAATCTTGCTGGTGAATGTGCTATAACTGTTGTATAAGTATGAGGTATTAGTCTGGAATATAGTACCTTTTATACTCTCACAGATAAATACCAGAAAACAAATAGAGAGCCATGGGTAATTCAGAGCTGAAGGGAGAGCATATGGCTTAAACGGAGGAGAAGAACAGGGATACAAGGACCTTTTTACTTCCACAACAAATTGGTGATTTTTAAAAATGGCACTGCATCCTTCTTGTTAATTTTGCCCCCGCATTTCTTTCAGTGGCTTCAGTGCTCCTTGCCACTAAAAGGATTCTTTGTGGTGGAGATGGGACTCAGTCAAAACTCCTTTATATTCTGCCCCAGTTTCTTCTCCTTCCCTTTAGGCACTGTGTGTGTTCATATGCAGAAATAACGCTATGGTGATACAGAGAGGCAGCAGTGGAATCAGGGAAGTGTTTTCACATTAGCATACTGCAAATTGCACAATTGCTGACTGGATGGGTGCGGCTGATACAAGTGCTGGCACCATCAGGAATGACTCTCCCATTAGCAAATGTCTGCTTGCACAATGCTAACTGGGATGGCCATTGCCCATGCTTCATCAGCATACAGTGGCTAGTGATGGGCTGGAATCCATTCCAGGTTTTTGTGTGAACTTTAAAAAGAAAGTATCTATCAGTGATATATTTAAGTCTTTTACTCCAAGTCTCAAGTCAAGGCTCAAGTCCTTGAAGATACTTTTAAGTCAAGTCTCAAGTCTGGAAGCCAACTTTCTACCCCAACCAAAACTCCAGAATTATTGGATAGAATGAGGTAAATTCAATTTTAACAATTTAAGCAGACTGGGCTGTCCATATTTGCAATTTTGCCACCTGCAACTTCAGAAGTGGGGAATAGGATCCTATCTTACTCCCCATTACTGAAGATTCAAAAACTTCAGAAGGAAGGATCCTTCTTCTTCAAGCCCGTTGCCTAACACATTTGCTGTTCCCCTTTGAGGAATGCACACTGTACTCTGGGGGCGAGTCTTGCATTTTGCTCTTAGGAAACATTTTAGAAGGCTCCTCCGATATGCAGGAGAGACAGGCTGCTGAGTAGACCTCAAGCTTGCCTCAAGCCCATTGCCTAACCTGTTTCCTGTTCCCCTCTGAGAAATGCACCCACACTTTGGGCTGAAGAGAGATTGTCATGTGACCAATAGACAAAAAGAGATGGAGGCATTGTTCAAAGTTGTAAGGTTTCTAGATGAATGCGTTATGTTACGGAACAAAGGACATCAAGCAAGTCATTAAAAATATACGGGTCTCGAGTTGAGCCAGTGCATCATTTGTGGCCGAGTTGAGTCTGAGTTGAGTCACTGAAGCAACTTAAGTCCGACTTGAGTCCGAGTCTGTCAACTCGAGTCTGTATCACTGGTATCTATAGTGCTGAAGCTGTTGGAGGTAGTGTTCACCCTTGACTAGCTGCTTCAAAATCCTTGGAGTAGATTCATCATGCTGCTCACATGAAAGGAACCAGCCACTGCTGGCTTCATCTAATAAACTACCTCATCAATTGTTGTGTCTGTGTCGATAGGGGGCATTGTCGAGTTTATATAGAAGAAGAGTCACAAACTTCATGCTTTGACAAAATCATTATATTTTAGCATTTGAAAGCATTTGCATCTTTCTTTCTTTTTTAAATCACTATAGAGTTAATTAATTTAACATTTGATCTGGAGGGCCATGTTGAAAATATTTCATCGTCAGCTGGAATTCACTTCCTCAACAAGATTTTGAGTCTGGGAGAGGTAATTTTCTATATATTCATTTTAATGAATCATTTTTAAAATGCCACATTGCAATACTGGTTAATACTAGTCTGTGCTTCTTTTGACCAAAAAAAAAAAAAAAATTGAAGCCCTGCTTCTGGGTTCCAAAAGTGCTATCTTTTTTGTGTGAATAAGTGACAGATCTTGTTTCTGATTATTCCACGGAAGTCTTTTACAAAGAGACATTTCAGCAATGGCAGTGCATCCAAATTTGATATGATTAGATTATGAATGTGTGCATATGTTCTGCTGTACAGAAATAGCAGAGCATAACTGCATCGTACTGGCCTTCTAAGGATCCCATTGATCATCAAACACAAATTAAATTGTATGAGTACTATAAAGAGTAATTGAAGCATGAAACAATTATAGCAGAATTGTTTTTGTTTAAGCTTGAAACAATGGCTCTTTAATGAAAACTTCGACCATCCTGGAAAAGCCCCGGGGGTTTTATGGATTACAGAATCTGCACACTTCACATAACACATGATTGCCAAGGGAAATAGAAATAAAAGAGTTTGAATGGAAAGAATATTTGAAAAAAAATTTAAAAAATGGTTGAAAAATGTAATTCACAAGTGTTAGGAAACTCTAATGAGAAGAATCGTTGACTGATGAGAATCTTTGCAGTGGAGGACTTATTCTACTCAAAATTTACAGGTGGTGGTGTTGCACAGAAAAAAAGCATTTTCTGGGCAGAAAATAATATTTCTCTGCAGAAAATGCTATTTTCTATTAAAAAATACCAGGTACATATTGCATACAAAGTAAGTTTCAAACTTTTGAAAACTGCACTTTTAAAGACTTTCTCAGAGCAAGAGGGAAATTGCTAAAATTATTGTTTGCTTCTTTCAAAAAAAAAAAAAAAAGGAAATAATTGCATCCCTGTAAAAGAGAGACTGCACTATGTTGTTGTAGTGCTATTATTCCACTTTCAACATCCTGTGGAATTTTGGGATTTGTAGTTTACTGAGGTCTAAGAGTTCTTTGGTTGAGATCTACAAATAAACAACCATTGAGCAGCTTGAGATGTGTCATTTGTTTCTTCTGTGAATTTCATTAGATGCTTCCTAGTTTTTGCTTCTTTCACTTGTTCTAGAAACTGCTGCCAATTTCTTATTGAGATAAGGTTGTGCAGAAATTGTTACTCTACAACCTAATTAGGAAATACAGGAGGAAGAGTCAGTCATGTAGGCTGTAATAGTGTGGTTGATTTTGGCTGGACAGTCCCATTCAGATTTCTTCCCAATTCTGATGTCCTACATCCTAGATAATTTACTGGTGGTGGAGCTGACATTTTATAATTGTTTGTATTAGGTATGGGAATCATGAGGTCCTATAGGTATCATAAGGTCCTATAGGTATCACTGGATTGCGGCTCCCAGCACTGTCCTGCAAAGCCAATAGTAAAGAACTCTGGGAGTTGCCATTCAACAACATCTCTAGGGTTGCCCAATTCCCATCACTGTTTTGCACCAAGGATTTTAGCTCCATTTGTTGCTCAAGGTATTTGAGATAAAATAATCTAATTTGACTTTTCTGAACCTGTGCATGCTCAACACACCTTCTTCTGAATTTTATTTTACAAATACAGAGGCGAATATCATCTGTAGCAAACCTTAAAGCTGATATCTGTGAAGTTATGACAACAAATGTACCTTCTCAGAGTCTTCTTTGGGAAGTCTTCGGAAGAAACATCTATCAGACATTTTGCTTCAGCAATATGTCTCTTCTGGAGTCATTTTTTCAGGAATTCAAAAACCAAATTTCTAAAGTAAGTATCTAGCCCTCCTTTTTCCCCTTCATTTTTCTATAGTGGAGAAGAAGGTTGCTAAGCAATGACCCTTAATCAAGATGCTTAGGTTTCGCTCGTTGTAATTCTCTATTGAATTGGCTTTGCATTGTCACCATTCAGACACCATACTCCTGCAGCTGGCAGTATTCTAAAGAGAGATGTTGCTTTTCTTTGTGCTTCATGAACTCTTATAGCACAAAATGAAAAGCATAGCAAGTATGAAAGAATGATATTTATCTCCCACTGCTAAAAAAACAGGCACAGCCAACCTCTTTGTGCTCATGGCTGAAAGCAGAAAAGCTTTGCAGCATTTGATCACCTAGAAGTCCCAGGGTTAAACCTGACATCTTCTAAACATAAGGAAAAAAAACTTATGGACTTTCAGCTTTTGTGCAAATAGCTGATTCCATGGATGCTGAATCTTATAAGATAATCTCAAAAACCTTCCTTTCGACAGATAACATGCTTGTTCCAAGGGTGAGCTCACACGTGATGGCTTTCTATAAAGACATCATTCCCTTATAAGGGAAGCCACATGTGTGTATGATTTCATCCTCGATCAAGCTAAGAGGAGTCTGTTCTATCTATTTCTACAAACTATTAGAAGACTGTGAATCATTTGATTTAATTTTCAAACTGTGGCTGCTTCCTACTCTTGTATCTTCTTTGTATTTTATAAGGGCATTGTCTATCAGAGGGGCCCCCAATGATTTTTTCTTGCTCCCAAGACCCAGTTTTGGGAGCAAAATAGATTGTTTAAGCCAGAATGTCTTCTGACCTTTCCTATGGGCAGTGTTGCTAAACTTTTGCTTTCTGAGCTATTTGAAATCTGTGGGAAGCTTTTTTTAAAAAAAACTGGAAGTGACTTTTTCAGCCTACAAATCCCAGCCAAATCAGTACAAGTAAAGAGAGAGGTGAGAAGGGAAAAGACATGGGGAGAAAAAAGTGAGAGAAATGTTGCAAAACGGGTTGTTAAAATCCCATTTCAGTGGTGAGAGAAGACTACTAAGTTGAAAGGTTCATACCATATGGAAAATACAAGATGAATAAAAATAATCTAACAAAAATTGTTTATGAGGGAAAATTAAAGTTGAGGAAGAAACCAGGGCAATAGACTGAGAGAGGTTCAATATGCCCTGAGCACCAGTCAGATATTACCGTTTTAGGGTAATATGCTAGGATAGATTGCACTGTAAATTTTGGTACCCAAAGAAGTGGAAGGAGAGATTATGCACTCTATTCAGTTAAATATATTTAGTCTTATTTTATTTTTCATATAGAATAAGGATTTCTTTTAAGTCTGGAGTGGATCAGGCCACATACTTCAGAAAGTGTCCTATTAGTTATTTCACACATTTTCAGCCATTCTCGCCATTTTTAGGCCTTCTTTCAAGCTTATACAGTCCTTTCTTGAAAATAGGAAGTGATGGGAGCAGGAAAGCCAATCACTTCCTGGATTGCTGAAGGCCTGAAGAAGTTTGCTGAAGGCTTAAAAATGTCCCTGAACATGATAAAATGGTGAACAGTACCCCCAGGCCATTTGCAGGGGCAAGAAGTTTCACCCCTGTCAATTTTGAGGGGGTAAGGGGCATTGGACTCTTGGAAATGGCTGGAAGAACAACCTTAGGGGCTGCATGTGCATTACACAAAAGAACAGAGTCAGCATCACATAGATCAGTGGTTCTCAACCTGTGGGTCGGGACCCCTTTGGGGGTCGAACGACCCTTTCACAGGGGTTGCCTAAGACCATCAGAAAATATGTATTTCCGATGGTCTTAGACTCCACTCCCTCCTCGGTAGTGGTGCGCAAGCGCAAGGCACGCGCTCGCGTCCTCCTGCCCCTTGTTCAGAAGGGACTGAAATCGCTCCCCTTCTCCGCTACTGGGACAACCTCCCGTCTGATGGGCCAGCTTGGGGGGGGTGGCAGCACAGTAGGCAGGCCCCCTCCTTGCCACGGAGGAGGGCGCTGTGGAAGGACCAGGGGGCCGCAAGGTGGCACTTTTCCGGGGGAGCGAGCTGTGCCCGGTGCAAAAGACAAAAGCACTGGGATTCCTCCCCCCGCCCCGGCCAGGGTCGACATTCTGGAAACTTTTCCCACACTACCTCCCAGCGGAAACGAGAGCAAAGCAGAAGCAGAGCCCAGGGGGGTTCTCAGAGTTTTTTTCCCGGGGGAGATGCGTGGCTCCTCTTTCCCTCCCTGCCCGTCACCCCCATTCCTGGCCGGCGAGGTGGCCTTTGCCGGGGGGAAAGGCATTGTAAATAATAAATAAATAATTTTATGGTTGGGGGTCACCACAACATGAGGAACTGTATTAAAGGGTCGTGGCATTAGGAAGGTTGAGAACCACTGACATAGATGCTTGATAAGAGGGAAATAAATATAGGAGTTTAAAAAAGAATAAAAAACAAAAAGTGGAAATTTTGTAAAATGATTTGCTGATGACCTGATAAATCACTCATTCATTACAGACATATATATATATATATATATATATGATGTTGTTTTTAATGTTTCCTTCTTTCCTTTCCCTTTTTAGTTACAGCAGGATCCTCAGTACCAGGTAGATTTTGTGAAGGATGCAGTTTCATTCTTATCACTCATCTCTCAAGCACAAAATGAAACAATTCTATGGAACACACTTCTCTCAGTTCCAGATATCACCCAAGGTGTCATCAGTGTGAGGGACATGATTGCGGCTCTTCAGAACACAAGCAGGTAAAAGAAAACACAAGCTATACACAGCAGCCATAAACATTGTGCCTGGTATTTTGTTGATAATGATGATGGGTAGCTCTGACTATTATAAAGGCAAGTCTTCTAAAATGAAAGCATGCTGTTTTGGTGTCTCAGCAGAGGGCTGGTTTCTTGAAAGTTTTGACTTCATCCACAGTTCTCAAATGGGCGGTTAACACTGCCAGGGAGAACTAGCATTGGGAAGAAATGGTGAACTACGTCGTACTGGCGTATAGAATTCCTGTAAAGGTTTTGTTGCAAAGCATTACTAAACCAAATTTTTGCAAGACTTGAATACAGCATTGATGTGGCCTTTCATTGCAAAGCAACATGAAAACAGGGGAGTTGCAAAACCTTTAGTAATAAATGCAAAATTGAACCAAATACTAATTGGTTCATTTTCATGGTCTTGTTTATCCTCCTTTGTCATTAATTTAGAAACTCACTCAGTTTCTTTTGCTCAGTAATTATCTTTTTGAAGTGGCCCTTTGTCTGATAGTTCCTTCCTTTCATCTGCCAGGTTATCTTTCTAGAATGAAGGAGGGACCCCTCAGACTTAGGCCATTTCCACACGAGACACAAGAAGCAGTTCATGGCATCTCATGGCGGGTTTAAATAATGCGGTTAACCTTTGTTGCATTCTGCACCCCTCTCCCCGATTTCAAGTAATGTCATGCAGAGGAATGCGACTTCATGCGTCTGCACTACCTTGTCACTAATCACTGCCCTGGCTCCCCCTCACCTGCCCTGGCAGCCCTGATTGGCTGAACTTCTGGCCTTACAGGAAAACGTAAGCAGAACGACAGGAGTGTATGCACACTGATATGGTTTTGTTTCTGCATCACTGAGAAAAGCGATGTTGATTCAATATAGGAACGTGAATTGGATTTTTTCAGGTTTTCACTTACTGTGCTTCTCAATGCATGGTGGTGCACTAACAGCTGATTCCATGCAGAACCTTGTAAAATAACGCGATGCTACTTCGCTCCCATGTGTAGAACTATATGACATTACAATGCAGTAATCTACAGTAATGACCCTCTCTTGAAATGGCCTTACTTGGGGAAGGTTTTGCTGACTGTGGCACTGCTTTCTTGGCTTCTTCTTCCTTGGCTCCTTTATGCTGTTCATGTACCTGGGAAGAAGTAGCCGGTCAGTGAGCAGATGCATGTGTATGTGTGTGCTTCCCAGGTGCCTGACTTGTGAAATGAAGGTTTCCCTCAAGTCTGCCTGGGAAGCACTAAGTCAGGAGTGCTCCACTCCATCAGAAATTCTGGCTTAAACTGCCTCCCCGCTTGCCCTCCTTGTATAGCTGTAATATAATGGTTTGTAATATAATGGTTGATTTCTTGTCTGTTAATGCATTCTTGGGGCTTTTCAATTTAATTTGTTGTTTGTCTTCTGTCAAAACTTTTGGGCAGTGTGGCATGGGGCAGGATCCTCTTGTGCAAGAAGTTGGGGCTTGTAGAATCAACAATGCAGCCAATTAAATTTCCTTGCAGATGAACAGAAGGAACAATTAAATTTCCCTAGAATACTGTTACCTGCTGGTCTCATTTTGTATGAGCATGCTCCTAGAGCATCTTACCTCTGCTCTGTGTGCCTTTCCCTTCTGGATCCCTAGGCTGCTTAGTGGAATATGGAACAAAAGAGTGGGCTTTATAGTTTGCCTTACCTAAGTGTCGTTTTTCTGCTGTTCTGCACTCCAGCCCATTTAGGAATTTGTTACCCTGATTTCTGGGGGTCCCCTGAGGGACACCTAAGTGCGCTCCAAATTATACAAGTTGGGGAAATTAGTCAAAGAGCATAAGCTAGCAATACAAGAGGCAGGGCAACGGAGCAAGATCTTTTACTCAATGTCTATGGGGTCAGGCCGAGTCAAGGAGCAAACAGAAGTGAAATAATAATTGTGGGTTTTATTAAAATACAATCAAACAAGTTTATGCAGCACACTCACACAGATAACTACAGAAATAAAGGTTGGAGTTGGATAGATGGATTTTTAGAGGAGATTGTTGGTTTGGGTAATACTACACCTGTCCTGAAGCCCGGGTAGTCTGAAGACGGAGTTCGTAGATATGAAGTTTCTCAGTACGTGGGACTGAGGGGAAGGCTCTCCAAGCAAAGCGGCAGCAAGGCGGGATGGAAGTCGGGAGCGATCCGAGGAAGCTCTGAAAGTTAGGGGTTCTTGTAGGAGAAAATGTGGCCGTAGGCTAGTCTGTACTTGGGGAAAACAATGAGTTTCGGGCTGAAGACAAAGCCTCCGAAAGGTCAGAATTTAGCATGATTGAGTCAAGTCCAAATTGTCAATAGAGTAGCCAGTATGCAAATGCAGAGTGCTTGATGTTTGAGTATTCAACTAATCAAGCTGCCTGCTCGGGGCGGGGAGTTCTTTGTAAGTAGCGTGCATACATAATAGGGTACTTGCTGTGAGGTCTCTTAAAGCGGTCGGACAGCTATTTCTGACCTGCCTGTATTTGTGTGGAATATTACAGCGATTAGCGGCCGTGCCTGTCTGCGAGCTTGTCCGGGGGACCTCGCAGCATGTGAGAGGAATAGGTAAGAAAGGCCAAATTATTGATATCAAAGTGATATCTAATATCCCACAAGTCTGGCCTAGAAACTGCGGTAACAATTTCTTCAAAGAGACTGCCCAAACTGTGTTTAAAGAAATACCTTTAAATACCTGTCATGGCTGAGCTGGGCTCACATTTCACATAGAAGAGGCTAGTAGTCTCTTTGGAAATACTGCACCATGTCTGTTTTACAAATTAGAGATCCAGAGATGGAAAGACAGCATACACTGTATAGGGAACTAGAGCACTGTGTGATTAATAATCTTGTAATAATCTTGTAATCTATTGTGCTTGTTGTAATTATGTTCTGCCACCAGTCATGCATCCCATTGTGAGAAAAGTGAAGCAGGGGGAACCAATGTAAAAGACAGGAAGACAGGAGAGAGGAACTTACACAGTGGCTGCCATCACAGCTGCTGTTAGCTTCTGTTCTCCAACATCAAGAACATGTGTGATGGGCATTCTCTTTATTACAACATAGTGGGATGGGCAAAATGCTGCCTCTTGGTCATTTGTCCCGCCAGTGCCATTTTTGTCACCCATCAGGGGTCAAAAAGGTGTGTTGTAGATTACTTTGTGTTTCAAAAATGGTCTCTCTTAGGCCTAAAACAGTTCAGGAGAGGCAAAAAGAATGGCAGAACCCTAGAACCCTAGAAAATGTTGGGTGCATTTGGTGGTAGAAAATTGAATTGTTGTAGGAGGTATGGCTCTCCAAAGTCTCCTGAGGATTTCAATATGGCCTCCACACCCCTCTCAGTTTCCCACATCAGAAGTCAAGTGGGGCTCTGAGCAAAGCAGTTCTTGATATATTAGGGTGTCTTCTCACAAGTTCTTTCATATATGTAGAAGAATGATGGATCACTCACTTGATCTTTTTCCATTATATGAAGGCTACCCCCTCAACCCCAACTTAGGAGTGCAGACAGAGATGGACAAAAAGCACATGAGAGGAAGGTGATGCTAACGTGTGGGTGAGGGTAACATCTTTAACTAACATATTTTGCTGTGCGCATGTATATGTATATGTTTGTGTGTTGACTACAACCTTCTACTCATATTAACTTGCTTAGAAAGAAAATGTCCCCCTTTTAAAGGTTTGTTACAGATAAGGAAAATGATTCTCCGCTACTGATGGACCGTAGTCAGAAAATGTTTAGCAGTCTGCTCCATGCCCTGAACTGTTCGGAGCAAGGTGAGGTCATGCAGTGTATCTATCTCTTTATCATTTGATAGGCAAAAAGTTACTTCATATATGATGTTCTTGCCTCTGTTTTGACTACTTCTTCAAATACTATATTCCACACATCCATCTCTTTCAGTCCAGTGTTTTTGATCTGTTAATCCCAGCATGTTAAAAACTGAGTTCCTCATCATGAGTGATTTTTCTTTAAGTGTGCAAATGAATACACACACAATTGCTCAAAAGAAGACACGCGCACAGATCCATCTTGCTTTCGGCATTGGGCTAAACAACACCACATATTATAAACCCATTCATAAAATATTTGTACAGATGGTCATGGTGGTATCATCTCTGTTCATAAAGGGAACAGAGGCATGTTAGTTTGAACAGCTAAGACTATGATTTGCCCTCGAACCCAAATCCATGAGCAAATTATATCTAATTTTCTTCTTGGAATGAATATCAATAACAGTTACGTGCATTTGGGAATGTTCAGTTTTAAATATTAGTACCAGATTTTCCTATTAGCTTGAAAATGAGCTTGTGCATGGTATGGATTTGTGCCCGTATGTAGTTTCAATAAATCCTATTATATCTGTCCCCCTTTTTCACAGTGAGGCACTTAGGGCAGGATCACCATTAGCTTGTTTAATGAAGACTGAGGAATAACACAATCATGTATTAAGATAATGTAACAAATAACTGCATTTGTTACAACGTGAATAATGCAGATTTATAGGCTATGATCTGATACAGAATTATTTTAGAGTGAACTCAATTGAATCCAGTGGGAGTTGTTTGACAGTAGGCGCATGTGGGATTGCTATTTTAGGCCCCATCACATAACACTGTGTTTCTACTTTAACGGTCATGGCAACATCCTATGGAATCCTGGGATCTGGCAGTCCATGGAGGGGCCTTTGGAATCCTCAGCCAGATAATTCTCCTGTGGTGCCTCTGACCAAACTACCAGTCCCAGGAAGATTACATAGGACAATGCCATGGCAGTTAAAGGGGAATGCTAATGCTTTAATTTTATGGTGTGAAAAAGCCCAATTTTTGTACAGTCAATTGCTACATACAGAATAAGACTATTGATTCATCTAGCCCAATTCTATTGACAGTGGTTCTCTAAGGTCTGTGACAGACGTCTCTAGATTTATTAGTTATTAATAAAAGCACTACATTTCCACACCAGCAAGATAGCATACAGAAAACAAAAGCAAAGTACAAATAAAACAATTATACTGCCCACTATTACTTTGAAAAATAATTTTAGAAAGCACTAACAGACCAACTAGCCAGCTGAAAAGAAGACAGGGTGGCAGGGTGTATTTTATATTCAAGAAAGTTGGCAGAGAGGTGAAATTATGAACCTTGGGGAGAAGTCATTATGAAATTGCTCAAGTGTCTATCTATGCCTATCAACACAATTAGAAGTAAGAAGCAGTGGGTCACTTTTTGTTTTATCTTCTTTATTTTTCTAGATAAGCATAACTCAGTAATGGATGATATTTGTGAATTTTCCCTTTATTGGAGAAATAATTGGACCTTGTTTACTGATATGAAATATATGTTAAGGTAAGATCTCAGTCAGAATTTAGTTTCTTTGGTGCAGTGTTTCTTAAGCTGTCTAATGTGAGATTCCAGTAGAGGTTTTCCCATAGTATTTCAGGAACCATCACCAGATTTGTACTTATTGGCTACAACTGCTTCTTTCTTTCCTGGAAACTTGCATTGTCAACCAGTTGCTTACAAGCCACCCTTTTGAATAGGACTGCTTTATAGGATGAGGATTGGGAGCTCTTCTAATGTGGAAATCTATCATGAAATGGGTAGAAATTAGGAAAAATTATATTGTTTTTAACCCTCTGAGTGCTCATCCAGTATCCGCTGTATTGTTCGGGCAAACAGGTCTACAAACCAAAGATGCATTGTGATGTTAAGTGAAGCATGCATGTATTAGAACTGGTGTTTGTACAACATTGATACAACATTAACAGTACAATTTCCTCAATAGTAAGACAGTTGTCCCCAATAGTGCTTAGTCCCAAATAAAAGTTTATCAGGTTTCACCCTATGATAATGCAATGGATCATCTTTGACATGAGATGAGATTATAGTTTAATAGTACGTTCATGAGCTGGACCCATTCATTCCCAGCTGTGGATAAGAGATGAGAAATCCTTATTTCCATTTCCGACTAACTGTGGTTTGTTGTTATTGGTAAACCTGAGACAGTGCTTAGTCTTCACTATGATACAAGAAAACAAACTGGGTCCCGAAAATGTGGCTTAAATTTGTCTTGTTTCCCTAAATCTTTGCCATAGTAAAGATTGACAATAGTTTGTGCATGTTTGGACTTAATAACAAAACCTGATTGGTTGAAATTCAGAGCAGAAGTTTCTATTTTCTTCCTCACAGTTTGGTCAGAGAAAGAAAAGAGAGGGTATATTTGTTCATTATACTTTGCACCATAATTTAGTAGTTTAGTGAGGCTGTTAATGAATAGTTCAGTTTTATTTTGAGCAAAGTTTGCATGTGTGAGAACATAGAAGTATATACAGAAGTGAACTGTTACTAATGATTGTAGAAAATGAGAAGCCAAAATCTGATAGACACACAAAATTTTGTGAAATACTAGACAGAAGATATTTTATTTTTGCATGGGATTAAGTCAATCTAGGATATAATGTGTGCTCTTCAGTTTAAATAGCCTTTCTTTTTATCAAAAGCAGTGGTTTTATTATTTTAAAAGCAAAATTCAAATCCAGTAAACATTACACCATGGGTGGGGAAACTGTTGTCCTCCAGATGTTGCTGGACTCCAGTTGAAATCATCACTGTCCACTGAGAGTTGCAGTTCAGAAACATTTGAAGGAATATAATAAGAAGTACCACCAGCTTCCTCACCTCTGCGTTATATCACAGTAACTTTCTCAGTATTTAAGATGTCACAAGACTGTTGCTTTTGCTGCATAGATTAACATGGTTATTCCTCTAGAAACTACTCTTTTATTTTCATTGAATTGTATTTTTACATTTTTCATTTTAGAAAAATATTGCCTACTGATTTTATGGGTGAAGACTGGGCTGGTGAAGCAGATCATTTCTCAAAAGAGTTCTCAAAAATGATGAAGAAGTTTCTCCAGCTTTTCGAAGATATTCAAAAGAAAGTCAGTAATGCAGATCTGAAAAATTTAGAGCTCTTCCGAAAATATGAGAACAACACTATACTGAGGCTGGCTGAAATCCTGCAATGGCAAATTGGAAGTGGCAGAGATGATGCATGGAGAGAGCTATTAAATCAGTATGAAATCAGTGAACTCCACAACTTCACATCTCTTCTGCTTCAGAATGGCTTCAAAGTGTTGCCCTTATTTAACAAAACTTATGTAAAAGAAATTCAAAAAGTCTACAACTTTGTAAGAAGCATTGAGGATCGGTTGTTTTCAAATAAGACTAACGTTACGGAAGCAGATGCATGGAAAACAATTAAGATGCTAACTTCTCACAAATTTCCTTACACATCTGAAAAGCTTGAAAGATACTTAACTTCTGTTGAAGAAGTGCCATCTTTGTTTGCAAATTCTTTGCTTAGACCTGCAACAACGATTGAGAACTTTCCTGAAAAACTCTTGACACTCCAAAAAATCTTTGATATCATTGCAAATGTTAACACAAGTCATAGTTACCTACTGATCTCCTCCTTGATTGACATGATGCAGAAAATCCAAAGTTCTCTTCCTGAATCTCAGTGGAATGAATTCAATACTTACTGGCGTATTAGTGAAAAACTAAGGTCCACAAAATGGAATGATACAGACATCGTTGTATATGGGCAGGTTTTAGATATTTTACACAACAGCCTGCATGTCCCCCACAATGGCTCAGGCCAACCTTTGAAAAGGGAACTTGAGCAACTGACTAAATATGTAAATCACTTACTGGAAGAGTATGGTATTAAAAGCATCAAAGCAGCCAATGTGACAATGGCTTTAGATGCCATTGTGAAAACTCTACATGTGTTAGAGGACTTGGAGGAAAGGTACATTAATGAATTAATTACTGTTAATCCACTAGTGCAAGCTGATAATGAAACTGTCCAAAGATTGTTTCAAATATTCAAGGAAGGAGTAGATATACTTTCTGATCCCCAACTGACAGAAGCATCTGGTATTAAAAAAATTGATACCCTCTTCCGTTTTTCACGCATGTTGTTTTTACAGGAGTTGTCTAGGGCCCCACTTCTGCAGAATTCTTCAACAGAAGCAAAAGTGTTGGAACTTTGGTATTTAACATTGAGTCCTTTTCTAAGGGAAGACATTCAGGCTAATGAAAAGCTGCCAAACTGCACTGTGAAAGACTTCCATCTCATCACTGTCGAAGTGTTGTTGAATAATGCCACACTAGAGGAAGCCTTAAGAAGAAACAACTGCCATTTTCTTTTTACTTCCATGGACTTCAAAAACCAAACCATCCAACATCATACATTTGCTGAATCGTTTCAGCTTGCACTAAGAAAAGTAAAAGCTGTGCTAGCTTCTGATAAAAACAAAAAGAAATACTTTTTCAATGAATTTCAGTGTTTCATGAAATCGTTACAACTTTCATCAGGATTTCTCTCCAAACTGAACCGTTTCCATAACTACAAGAATCTCTGGATACAAAAGATGCATAAAAACCTAATAGCCATCTCTAATGAGCTTTCCCAGAGTAATGAGACCTGCCAAGTACTGTTGTTTGGCAGTATGCATGTTAGAAATGAATCTTCTGCTTTCCACATTTTAAGTCATTTTATGCTGAATGAAACAGAAGCTTACATATCAAATGTATCTGGCAGTCCATCAGTCTGGAATCATGCACTTGCATCTTTTTTTTCACTGTACAGTGAACCGCACAGAAATGCCATTGTATCAAAGTTGTTAGAAAGGAGCAAAAATGCTGCTAAGGATTCAAAATGGGAGAATTTCTCCCAGGTCTTCAGTGAACTTGCAACTATGTGGAGATCTAGCCAGAATGTGACAGATACAAAGCAGTACATTCAATTACTAGAAAAGACCAGAAAAACCTTAATTCTTGTCACAGGATTAGTTCCCAATAAAACTGAAGATTTTGAGTTTCTTGAAACTTTAAGTTGGGGGATGAAAGCTTCTGATTTAGAAGAGGCACTTGGTTTGTTCAAATTATCCTTCAACACAACTTTTGATATGGATTACCAAACTTATTTCAGAAAACTTTTTAATACTTTTTCCCCATCCATTAATATTCTTGCTCGAATCCTTTTCTACATGAATCCTCACTGGGAAGAAACCAAACAGGCATTGAAACTGACGGAGATGATATGGAAAATGTTTTTGAATGAGACAGATTTTAAATTAGTCACTCCATGGGAAGTAATCCAAAAAGTGATGTCTCTTGCAAATCCACTTTTCCCTGAGAATATGCAGTGGGATTTTAATGCCACACAGGAAGTCCCATTGCAGTTTTCAGATTTTTTGCTGAATTCTACAACCATCAGCGATGTTTTGGAACAGTTCCCAGCGCTTCAGAATGACTTCTATAGTGAAACTAATAAGAACATGACTGATCACTATCCCTTGATAACATATGTTGCAAAAATAGTGCAAATAATCCAAAATGCTACAAACAAGTCATGGGGGCATGTATTAGCTGCCACTCGTGAACAGCTAAGATTTTTTAAGACAGATAGCAGAAGCCAAGATACATACAAAAATGTTTTAAATACATGGTACAGACATTTCTCTCTACAAGATAATGATTCTCATCTTCACTTCAGTCTGGAACTGGAAAGGTTTACTAGACTTTTATCCCATGTACTCCAAAAGTATGAACACTCACAAAGTAACATCTCTGATACAATTAATGCTGTCATTAGAAGCCTGTTAGGTCAGGAAAACTTTGAACATCAGTTTAACATCAGCCAATTTGAAGTAATCTCTTTCTTGCCTAATGGTAGTAATAAAACCATCCGGAAAATTAATGACATATTGAGGCAAGGGGCAGTAATACTGTCTGACAGAAGACTGGGAGAAGAAAATGATAAAGACAAAATGGCCATCTTGTATGGTTTTTCATGCTTTTTGTTTCCAAAGGAGTTTGAATCTTTGTTAGGCCATAGTGCTTCAGCAGAAAAAAACATAGCAGAACTCTTGCATTTATCACTGAGTCCTTTCTTAGACATTAGGCACCATAGAGGTAGAAGGCCACAGAACTGCAGTGCTCAATTACTAATTGACACGATACTTCAGAGGTTGTTTAAAAATGCCACCCTCCAGGAGTCCATGAAACAAAGCCATTGTGAACTACTTTTTACTACCATGGACTTTGAGAACCAAACAATGTCCAATCAAACATTTGCTGAATTGTTTCAGCTCTCAAAAAGAAACTTAGATCAGACTCCAGAATTAGCAAGTCTTTACAAAAACAATAATGAACATTTTTCAAATTCATTGTTATGTATCATCAAATTACTACAGTTTTCTTCAGACTTTCTTTCCCAAATGGATATTCTCTTCAATTTTAAACATCCTTGGATGCAAAAAAGTTACGAAACTCTGACAGCAATCGCTAAGGAGCTACCTTCAAGTAATGCAACTTGCCCAGTTCTGGTCTTTAGAGATATGGATAATGTACTCAATTGTAATCCTTTAAATATTGTCCCTCCTTTTTTAACCAATGATACTGATTTTAGTTTGCAAAATTACACTGGGAACTGGGCAGATTACAAAACTTTGTCAGGGCTCTTCAGGCTATTGGAGGAGAACATTCTTCTAAATGGACCTATGAATGAAACTAGATGGAATAATTTTTTACGAGTCTGGAGCCTGGTCCTCCAGCAGAATCTAATAGAAAAGAAGTATACACAACTTGGTTTGAAACTTGTTGAAGAGGCTCTGAATCACAACATTGCAGGTCCAGAAATGTTTCCCACCAGTGCTTATATGATTATGTTTCTGGATTTGCTGAAGGAGCTAAAAAAAGATCTGGATCAAAATTTTCTTTCAAACAGAAGCAATCTGGAATATGGATTTGATCATTTTACACAACCTTTTGCCCAGACTGCGGAAACATTTCTGAATAAGATGCTGCTTCAGAATCAATGGAGACAAACACCGCCTCCAAGCAATGTGGTTGCACAGTGAGTCATCAGTTGCATAATTAGCCTGAGAAAGACTATTAAAAACTATTTTTTTACATAGCAGCCAGTGGCAACGTACAAAAAGTTGCTGTGTGCAACCTGATGCTGAGACACCTGTTAGGTAGAGGGGCAATGCATAACATAAATAAGGGATTACATTTCAAACAAAATCTCCCTGTTTTTACCATAGCCTCTTCCTAGGCTTTGAGATAGGGTGGTCCATGCTTCAACAGGAAGCAACTTATTTTGTCTTGTGTCATTTGAGCATAGCCACCCCTCTTTAAGGTGTCAGAACAGGGACTAAGACCTTACCAGAAATGTAGTTATGGGTATGGCGGGGAGGCAAAATGAAAACATCACCCCAAGTAAAAATTCTGCAGCTCCCAAATGAAATTTTCCTTCAGTCCCCAAATTTGTAGCATAGCACTAACTTAAAATTTCAATTGCACATTTAGAAATACAGATTACATATCCAAAGGGAAAAAAGGAAAGGCAAAGTATGAAAGAAATGCAAAGAGAACAAATATTAAAATTCTAGATGTGCATAATTTTCAGTGTCTCACTCTGCATAATGCTAGACGTATTCCTAAGGAAAATTCTCTTAGGGTGAGGAATTCTTGTTTGGAGAGGAAATGCCCTCATTAAAGGGGGAGGGAGTAGCTGATGAAGGGACAGTCTGTATAGACTTGGGGGCTAGAGGTGAAGGAGAGGTCAGAATGTTTTGGGGAGCAACTTATGTATAAATGAAGGCTGAAGGGGGAGGAAGTTGCTGGTGATGTTTACTGTAGCAATGACTTATAATTGTAATATTTAAGCAATTGTGGGCCTTAATGGGCCCATGTTAAAAAAAAACTATTGTATTATTTTTAATATGAGTCTTTATATATAAACATATACATAAAATCTTATTAATATTATATTCTTGGTATTAACAGAAACTGTTACATGTAACAATTTAAGAAACATCAGTTTCTCAGATCACATAACAAAGTATAATTTATTGATCTCTGAAAGAACCTGGCTTGTTTGTGACAAAAGTATAAAGGAAGAGTGAGGAATCTGTAGATTTCCGGACAAAATATCCTGTTGGTTACTTCCAACTAGGGTAGGGCCCTTCAATCAATTGTTGAAAAGTTAATCAATGCTTACGTGAGTTTGCTTGACTCAGTGAGTCTCTTCTAGTCAGGAGTTACAACAGAATTTAGCCTCTTGTTGACTTCAGACACCCACAAATCCTAGTCAGCATGGTCAGTTCTTAGGGTTAATAAGGGGTGTATCAAGGTCAGGGATTCCCTACACCTCATATGTAGGAAAAAGGAGCTGAATGGATGATAATAGCTGAAAAGTGGTGTTTGTGGATAAAACAGCAAACTGTGAAATGTAAGATATGAAAAGAGGACAAGCAGGCAATTTAGTTCACAATTATGCTCTAATACAGTGGCTCTTACACTTTTCTTTGCTCCCTATAAGTATAATTTGTTACTAGGGACACCCAAGACTTAAGATTTATTCAAAGGTTTATTTAGATGTTCAACTATTTATTTATTAAAGACTTCTGGAGACTAGAATTCAAATCCTTGCTCAGACACTGGGTGACCTTGGGCGAGTCACATTCTTTAAGCCTCAGAGGAAGGCAAAGGCAAACCCCTCTGAAAAAAAAATCTTACAAAAAAGACTGTGATAGGTTCACCTTAGGGTTGCCATAATTCAGCAGTGACTTGAAGGCACAGAGCAAGAGGTTCTTTCTAGCCACCATGTTCTTCCCTTTGAAAATTGATTTATGGCAACCTGATTGCAAGCCTATCATGGGGTTTTTCTTGGGAAGTCTTTCTCTGAGGCTGAGAGAATGTGACTTGCCTGAGGTCAGCCAGTAGGTTTCCATGGCTGGTCTCCAGAGCATAGTTTAAGCACACACAAAATGCCTGTTTCCATGTCCCTTTTGTCAGGGATGTGGCAGTGTGTGTGTGTGTGTGGAGGGGTGCTGTTGCAGTCACTGCAAACAAGGGAGCAGTTTGGGTGTGTGCACATTCCTGCTGCTGTGTCAGAGACATGGCAGCAGGGGGTATAGGCATCAAGTGACATGGCAGCAGGCATGTGTGCATGCCCAAACTGCTCCTTTATGTGCAAATAAGGGAGCAGTTTTGGCACCCACAACCTCCCCTGCTTCTGTGTCCCTGTTGCTGTTGCTATTGGTGTCCAGCAGCAGGGCTTCATGGACCCATGTGAAGGCTCTGCTCTAATTCAAGCATTGCATTAGTGAAGTGATTGTCTTACTGGCTGAAGAGAGGGATGATTGTGAAGGATTTCTTCCAAGCCTGTGAAGAAATAACCACAGGGGCATTTGGAGACCCCACAAGTGGAGGCCATGTCATATCTGGCATGGTCATCCATATCTGCTCTGTAATAAGGCTGTCCTGAGGACGGGGGTGGGAAGGATTATTTTGTCTCTAGCTGGAAACTGCAGATTGTGGGTGTGCGTTTCTTACGCTAGTCTAATTGCTTTCTCAAAAAACTCAACTTGTTGGCAACTATTTACAATTGAACCTAATTACGCATTGGGCTAAATTGTCATAATGTGTTGTTGAATTCAACAAATGAAACCAGTGCAGATGTTCTCAAACATTGCCACATCAATGGAAGAAAAATAATGCTGGTCTGAAAGTATTCATTTTCATTCTTAGTTGAAGAGGGAAACATAAAAGAAAGAGGAGGTTTGATAGAACAGTGTATTATGTTAGGGCCCTAAGTGGCCACAGAATTTTCTTTCAGTTTAGCACTTTCATGGAAAGTTGTTTTGTAATGTTTGCTGCATCACTCTTAAGAAATTGATCCATTGCACTTTTGTTTGTCTCAGGTTCCTCTTTTCAGAATTTGAAAATGTGTTTATACAGATGTTACCTAATAGTGATTTCAAACCATATTTGATTTGCATAATGAATGTGACCGAAAAGCTGGAGAGTGGCCTCACAGGTAACGCACATTTTGTTAATGGTATACTTTCTGCTTTTCCTGAAACTTTCCTCATGGGCAGTTGGGTACTTTATTTGGTAGTTGAGACGTATATTCACTGGCAGAAGTTTGTTCCTCAACTAAAGCCAGGAAGAGATGGTCCCTAGGAATTCCCCCCTGCCCCCTGCTCCCATAGTTTGAAAATCAGTACCTCACAGATGCACATAACACTTACTTATGTCACAGCAAACTTACATAATTCTAGTACAGCAGTATGCCAAGTGCAACTTCTGCACAAACTGTACAGCTACTGTGGTTTTTGTGAGTGTGTGTTGAATAATACATACTGGAGAACCCCTAGGTAGATTCTACTAGTTTAAAATCTATTGAATTTAAAATAAAGTCAAGATTCTTCATTTTAGGTTATAACAATTTGTTTGCTGACATTTTAGATACATGTACTCTATCCTGAGATATGCCATCCTGGATTAATCTAATGGTGCATCAAAAGGTTTTCCTGTCAAGTTGAGTCCCAGAACTAACTATACATTCGTTTGTTCTTTAAAAAAACAAAAAACAAACCCTTGTATTCTATTTTTTGACTTTGGGAAGTTCCCAGGGCAATGGACAAAAATCAGAAATAAGCAGCCACACTTCCCTGCCCTCCCCCTCATCAAACAGCTCACACTTAAAACTTGGAAAAGACTGAAAATGAAGAGATAGCTTCTGAACATGCACAATTTGCATTTGTCTCAGTGCTACACAACTGCACGCTACACATCTGGAAAGCAGTCACCAGACTCACTGGGTGGATGAATTACAGCTTGGGGTGCGTCCTTGTTGCCGCAGCTTGCCCAGTCGTGCTGGCCCTTGTGTGTCTTTTCTATGAGGCTGTGTGGCTTGTGCAGCCTCTTGGGAAGGAGGACTGGGCAGCCAATGAATTCAAATGCTTAGTTTGAATTCATAGGCTGGGAGGGAGCTGGGTCAGACCTGAGTGCCTTGATGGGTGGTTTTCACTCAGGTTGAGTGCCAGGGTATATATTACTCCAAGCTCCTGGCAACCAGCCAGTGTGTTCTGGGCTGTCAACCCCCATCTTGCTGCAGATGGTTAATTATGGACATTGGGTGCAGCAGTGGACTGCATGGAGTGGGGTTCACTGCCTTGCTTGAGCATGGAAGTGGATTATGTATATACGTGCATGTATTTGCTGTTACTTGTCACAACTTGTTGGGTGGCAGTAACATGGGTCCTGAATCTGAGATTTTGGTTATCTGGGTATCCTAGGCATTGTCATGGTTTGGGGGCCCCCTTTTGGGGGCTCAGTTATGCAGGGTAGAAACAGTTGTGCACTGCAGTGGAGGAGCACATTTCTCCCTGTACTCCCTGGTGGCAGGGGAGGCCTAAGTGGGCTAAAATTTCTAGAACAGATGGTGTGATTTCCCTGCAGATTTGATTCTGGCATTTCCGTTTTGAGGGTTAACTTGTTGTCCATGTTCATGTAAAAAGTACATATGTATATATATTTTCCAGTTTTGCTTTTAGGCTCCATTCATGCTTAGTTTTTCTATTTCCAGATGCTTTAAAACTGAGTACCAACACCCCCAACTTATTTCCATCTGAAATAAGAGACATAGTATGAGAATATATAAGTTTTATTGGTAGCCACTTAAGAGATCTTACAGGTAGTAATGATGTAACAAGATTGCTTGAGGTAGATTAATAACTGATTAATTTATTATTTGTTATTCTTCCAGAAAATTCTACTTTTCCGCTCGAGGTAGCACAGTTAGAAAGGGTTCTTTTATCCTCCCGTGATACTTACAAGGAATATTCATCAGTTCCAGATATCTTGATGCTAAGAGTAAGTAGCTTTATAGTATAAAAAGGATGGGGGGAATAAATGTGATAGTACCTCTAACTAATTTTTATTTTAACACGAGGTTTCATGTATAGAAATCCACTTCTTCAGATGCAATATAGAGTGGTATTAAGGCCTCAAGTGTAAAGCATATTTATACAGTTGTGGGAGCAGGATAGAATGTGGTAGGATCCAGGAAGATGCAAATCATGTCCCATGCTCTAAATTTTCAAAGTGCTAGGTGAGATGATACAGGTCTTTCAAATCTTTACAGTGGTCAGCTAATGTTGATATATGAAAACAATAAATCTACTTACCAAAAGTCAATTTCCCAAAGTTAAAAATTCTCCCAGATTAGATTCCTTTTGTTATATGTGCAGTAGCAAGGACCTTTGTTTTAATATATGAAATGTGCCTTGAAGCCATTGTCTTTGTTCATACCTCTGCTAATGGATTGAAACTGATGAATAAGTTTTACAGTTTCTCTTTCTGGTCTTCTGCTGTCATTTCCTTGTTCAAGGACTGCAACCTGTAAATCCCTTACTGTATGTCCAGGAAGGTTGAAATATTCAGCAATTGTTTTTGAGATATTACCATTTCTAATGTCAGATTTGTGTCTATTAATCCTCTTGCATAGAGACTGTCCTGTTTTCCAATACAGAGTGTAGAGGGGCATTGCTGGCATAGGGTAGCATGTGTCACATTGAAAGAGAAGCAAGTGAATGCACCTCTGATGTTGTGGATGATGTTATTGATTCTAGTAATATTACTCCCAGTGTGAGGACACAGTTAGTATTCAGATTTGTGGCAGAGTCTTGTCCCTGCATTACAATCCATGTTATGTATTCTGTTGTAAGTGAGTAGTTGTTTAAGATTTGGAGGCTCTCTGTAGGCAAATAAAAGCCTGCTCTCCAGAGCTTGTTAGAGGGCTAACTTATTATCCAGAATTAATTGTCGCTTGTTGATGATGGGTTTGAGTGGTCTCAGTTGGGGACTGTAGGTGACCACTAGGAGTGTTCTGTCATTTTGTGTTTTTGCTCTGTCTTCTTGTAGTAGATGGTTCCTGCATATTAATCTTACCTTGTTGATCTGTTTCTTCACCTCCTTAAGTTGGTATCGTAGCTTAAGAAATACATGTTGTAAATCCAAGAGCTTTGGATCTCTGTCTTGTGGGTCTGAGCGGATGTGGTTGTATATGAGGACTTGGCTGTAAACAATAGATTTGGTAGTGCGTTCTGGGTGGAGACTGGGGGCAAATAAGTATGTGCAGAGGTCAGTGGATTTTGGACAAAGCGTAGTGCTTAGAAGTCCATTGTGCACTTGCACAATGATGTCAAGAAAGTAAATTTGTTATGTAGATTTTTCCAGGGTCGGGTTTATGGTGGGGGGGGAGTTGTTGAAATCCTGGTGGAACTTCTTAAGTGATTGTGTTCCATGTGGCCAAACTGCAAAGATGTTATCAAGAAATTGTAGATAGAGGAGAAGTTTTTGTGTGCTTGTGCTGAGAAAGCACTGTTCCGGGTCAGCTGTGAAGATGTTTGCATATGTGGTGCCATGTGCCCATGGCAGTGCCACTGAGTCAGAGATACATATTATTCCCAAAAATGAAAAAGTTCAGAGTGGCAGAGTTTGGTGACTAGGTCTGTTTCAGTCATGTTCAGCATGGCATTCTTGATGGCTTGTAGTCCATCCTGACTGAAGTAATATGAACGTGCATGCTCAGAGCAACCATTATTAGGGCCTAAGCACACATTATGTGCAAATGCAACTATCAAGAACATGACAGCTGATTTTGAAGGAGAAACACCTTTGGCAGGGGAAATGGAGCACAGAGGTGGGAACTTCATCTTCCCTCCTTCTCAGCTTCTCTGCTCCAAATCTCCTGTCTGCTTCAGTTTTGGCAGGTGCAGTTGGCTGTAGAGAAGTGACAAGTGAAAAAGGCTTAAGTATGGTATTCCCCCTATATTTCTGCTGTAAATCCCCATCCTCAGACTAAAGCAATCCTTGAATCTTTGTTACACACATATAGCTTGTAGCAAAGCATATTCATGTCCTGTCCTTGATGCTGACTACTGTGATGACTGGTGGGTCCTATGTCCATGAGGCAATTAATCTAGTTTTTAATCAAGGCTTTAATCAAGCTCCAAGATGTTGAGCCCTATTCCTCAATAGATCCATCGCCTTGGTTAGTGCCTTAAAGGCTGGTGAAAACCTGGAATGGACTCACTGCACTGCTCATATGGAGGTCACCAGCCACCACTGGTTGAGTTGCTTTCCTTTTTCATTCATATATTAATACCTTTTTTCTGTGCCTTTCTTGACTTTGTTTAAAGCTAACTCGCCTTCAAAACTTGACATCACTCCTTTGCGACTCTGAGCATGTGAGGTCACTGCAGCAAATCTGCCAGCTTTCTGAAATTAATTTTGTAGAACTGTGTGATCAAAGTGAGTTCCACAAGAAACTTCTTCGCAGTGTAGAACTAATTGATCGTGTTGTGAGCAATTCCATTAACCACAGAAGTGTGTCTGCAGAATTCCAGGAAATGTTAATTGGGGATCCCAAAAAACTTCAGCAGCAAATTATCTGGTAAGACTTTCTTCAAAGTAATCTGTAGCATTCAATATTAATTTGCAAGGAAAGAAAATATTTACTACTATTTCTTTTTCTTCAAAAAAAGGCTACAAGAAAATGTGCCACAGCTTCAGTATTTTCATGATGTCCCTGCATATTTGGCTTCTCTTAATTCTATAATGAATATTACCAAGAATATAACACATTCCAGAAAACAAGGTATTTTTTTCCATGTACTTTGCTTTTTAAAAATTCTTTAAAGTTTCCAGCTAGGTTTAAAAAAAATCCCAAAATGTGGAACAAGTTATTTCTGATGGGCTAAATTGAGTTTTAGTTCCAACAAAGGTAGATTCATTTAAATGAATGTGACTCATTATTTATGTAAGTCCTGTTGGTTTCAGTAGATTCATTGAAACTGAACTTAGTCCACTATGTTTCAATACTGGTCAGGATAAGTGCTGTTGGGATTGTTCATTTATACATAATACCTTGTATACAGTTTGTTGCCCAGTATCTTCCATAAACAGAAAAACTCATTGGTGTATGGGAACTTTCTGTTCTGTTTATCTGGTGCTCCAGTTCCTATAAATGAATTTGAAAGTCTTCGTATGTGCATAAGGAAAGTAGATCTTTGCTCATGGCATTTTAGCATGCAGGAGCAAATAATTTCAGCAATTTTCTTTTTTGTTCTAGAAGAATACAAGAGTCTCTGTGCAATTTTCAAGCACTATTTGCACCTCTGGACTTTGGTTGGTAATTGTATTTCTTAGGGGAGAAACCAGAAGACGGCACATTTTGCATATAGTACAGGACTTTCTGCACAGAAATCTTGCTGCTGCTGCTCCTTCCTCTCCCTCTCCTCCTCCTCCTCCTCTGCCGCCGCCTTCTTCACATTATATCCCCAAAGAAGTATCTTTTCTCCTTAAGAAAAAATGTATTCATTTGAAGTGCATCAGCTTACTCAGTGCAAATGTATACAATTTACACATAGTTTTTCATCATAAAAACAAGCTTCTTTAGGGAAAAATGTGCTTTCTGCTGAAAAACCAACATTTTTGTGCAGGTGTAAGTATATTCTGTGCAAAATATACCATCTTCTGCAGAAGCAGTGCTTTTATGTAGAAAACATGGTTTCTCCCCTCAAAACCTACTTTGTGCACAGCAAAGCATGTACATGTTTGCACAAATGAATTTTCTCAGAGAAAATCTGAAAGTGTGCAGATTCTCACAGTCCCCCCCCCTTCTTTGGTAGTGTGTTTTGTATGCTAGGACATCCCCCCCTTTTTTTGGCTAAGGATGCAAATATTAATGTGTATTCCTCATATTCCTAGGAGGCATCATAGCTGGAGGATCACAACAGTTCTTTACAATTGGCTGCTTAAAAAAACAAAAGAAATAAATGCTGGTGCCATATTAACTGAGATTTGTTGGATGAGCAACAGTACTTATGTACTGGGAAGTGGTTAGTTTTTTGTGTATGTGTATAAGAATTAAAATATAGGAAATGTGTTCACCTAAGTCCTATTGGTAAGTGACAGCTAGGGTAGACCAATTAAATCAGTGAAGTTTACCTATGTATTGACTCATCATTCAGTGATGGATTGCTGGTGGAGACCAGAATATACAGAGTAAGGCTGCCATTTATACTTCTCTACTTCCTCCACTCTTTCTGTTGAAATGTTTTCATATATGTAACATCTGATAGTCTGATCAAATAAGTGTGTCATGTGGAAATTCGAGGAAGTTTGCTCAGGAGCCCTAGAACTTTTGCACTCCTGACATTTTTCCAATATGTGCTAGTGACAGGAAGAATATTCGAAAATGTTAGAAAAGTGGTCAAAAATGTGTTTCCTGACTGTTTGGAAGCCCAGACAAGGAGAATAATCAACTGATGAGAATTTTCAAAGTTTGGGACTTATTGTGTGCAAAATCTGCACAGGATTTTTTTTCTTTTCTTTTCTTTCTTTTTTTTGTACAGGAAACAACACTTTCAGTGCAAAAACAGTATTTTCTACACACCAAATAATATTTCTGCCCAGAAACTTTTCCCATGCAGAAAATTCTGCTTTCAGCACACACAAAAAAGTGCAAATTTTACACAAAATAAATCCACAACTGCAGAATTCTTTTATGCAGAAAACAACATTTCTTGTTATTTTCTGTGTAGAAAAAGCTGTTTCCTCCATTGAACCCTTGTTTTCTGAGCAAAAATATCACATGTAAATTTAATGTAGAATAAGTCCTGAATTGCAAATAGTTTTTGAAAACATGCAGCTTTTGAAGACTTTTTCACAGTGGAAAGGAAATAGCTTCAACGGCTGATTGCTTCCTTCAGGAAGGAAATTAGCAAAGAATTGCATCCCTAGTATGTGATTAACTTTATTGAGTCACTCCTATGTACATAATTTGTTAAAAAAATATCATGCAGTTCTTAATAAACAAGGAAGAGCAATAGTCTGAAAAGTAGTTCTGTCACTTAATGGATTTTTGAAGACGTCTTGCTCTGTGGTGGACTTTAAAGGCCCACACTTTGGTTAGTGAAGCTGAGAGCCAACAAGCACAATTCTGTAAATGTGCAGGCAACAAATATCCCATTATATCTTTCCCTGCCACTTTAGACAGTTTGGAAACATCAGTTGATTCAAAGCACAGCAGCCAGGTGACAGCCAGGGACTGAGTATATGGAATGCATTGTGCCAGATCTTTAGCCAAGTGCTTTGCCTCCCAGTCCCTTTCAAGGTGTTTCAGTTTGCCTTTAAAGCCTTATATGATATGGAAATGGTGCACCTCATGGACCACCTGGTCTCATATGAACTTAGCTGACTGAAGTACCACAATACCACTACTATCCTCCGTTCTTTCTGGGCTGGATTTGCTACTCATATATGGCAGATGAAAAAGTACTCTCTCTGTGAAAGAAATGTTTAGCTCTTTTTTGTTGTTGTTTATTTATATCCTGCCTTTCCACTTTGAAAAGCATCCAAGATAGCTAAATACATGTTTTTTAAATGACTGAAACAGCTAATAAAATCTAGCAGAATCTAAGTAGATGATCCAAAGCATACAGATGGCATCTAAAACAACAGAGACATGAAAAAGTGTTAGCTGGCCAAATTAAATGCCTTCTTGAAGAGAAAGTTCTGAAGGATGTGGCAAATAAGGAAGTTGCTAAGTGGGTCTCTTGGGATAATATATATGTCAGAACTTCTCAAGGAATAAACTAATTTATGAGTTGGGGAAGGTTAAAAGGGTTGGAGGTGGTGTGGACATCATGTAATCTGACAGATTCCAGTATGGCCGCCATGTTAGCCTGCAACAAGAAGTGCAAAAAAAAAAAAAAAAGTCTGGTGTTGTCTTAAAGGCTAAGGCCAGGATCCCACTGAAGGACTATGCCAGTATAATAATTGAACTAGCAGTTGTACTTTTCACAAGCTTGCGTAAGGGAGAATCCAATACCCCCTTGTGCAAACGCTTCCCTGGGTGTCTAAGCTCAGTGAGGCAGCTTTCACGCTGACCAGTGTGCAGACACAGCTTGACCCCCACCCTGATAACCAGAATAGCCAGTGATTGCTGATGGGATGTGCTGCAAAGCTACCAGTCAAACTATAGCTTTTACTGCTGGGCTTGAGGCCTCTGTGCTCTATTGTGTATGCTGGGAGAGCCTTTCTGTCTGCTGGCTTTAAACAGGAACATGCCTTTACAGATTTATTGTGAAAGAAATTTTCAGTCTGAAGGTACTTTGGAAGTGTTAGTAGTCAAATGCATGCATGCAAAACAGACCTGAAAACTGGGAGTTGACAATGAGCCATGAAAAGCAGAAAATGGTGTGTGACATTTCTGTGTGAAGCTCAAATGTAATAAGTAAGACGCATACCATGCCAGTTCACAAAAACTGTGGCAGTATATTGGAGTCCATGCACGCTGCCCAGTTATAGCACTGTGATTCTACTTTAATTGCCATGGCAATATCCTATGGCATCAGGGGAGTTGCAGTATAGGGAGGGGCCTTTAGAATTCTCAGCCAGAGAATTCCTTTTGTACCTCTGATCAAACTACAAATCCCAGGATTCCACAGAATGCAGCCATGGCCATTAATGTAGATTCATAGTAATTTAACTATGCTGTGGGTAAGTCCTAGCTTTTGCCATGCTATTTCTAAAGTTCATTTGATGTCTTGGTCTCAAATGAATCCCAGAGACATATCATAGAACCAGCAGATAAATTCAGCTTTAACAGTTTTATGCTGGAGTCTTCCTTTGAAATTCCTGTGTTGAGTAGTAGTGATTTCAGGTCAGCAGTGGTGTGGCCTGGGAGTGTGAAATATTCTCCCATTAGTTTTTGAATGCTGTAGTTACCTACATCAGATTGTGTGCATTTATTTTTTGTGTGGATGCCTGACCTACTTTTGGTCTATGTAGACAACAGAAGGACATTATTAAATATGCATGTATCACATTGAAGGAGGAACTAGTGAATGAGCCCCTGATGGCCTAGATAATGTCATTCATTTCTGTAATAGTGTTATAATACTGGATATCTACTCAGGCAGTACTATTATGGACTAATATCATCAGTGATATCACTGGGGGCTCGTTCACCTGCCCATAATAACATCAGCCCTGCCATTGGAGTGAAATATTTTGTAAGGCAGGGAAATAATAGAATTAGTGATTAACTTATTTCTAGCAGCTAGGATTCAAATTGTGTTTAAATGGAAAACAGATGTTTTGTCTAGTGAGGGTAGGTTAAAAAAAAAGCAAAAGCAAATGGAATACCTTGCTGATAGTGAAACATACACATCTGAAAAGATTTAGGGGTGGGAGACAATTTAGATATCCACAATTAGCATTTATTCTTAAGCTTATGGAATAGAAGAGTTGGGCAACATGTAACAAATAAGAGATACTTGTATCGATATTTGGGAAGGGATATGCTTTATTAAGAATTTATTGAAGTTCGTGTTTATTATTTATACATACATGGAAAATGTTCAGGGAAAAAATATTCTAATTTTGAACATCAATGACCTTAAAATGATTCAGCTACCACACATCTGTCTTCATGCAGAGATATAATGTGTGTGTGTGTGTGTGAATAAAATCCTTGGAATTCTTTTGCATTGAAATGTGCCACATGGTGATGCTCATGAGGCATTTTCTCATCTTTCCAAATTCCTGTCTAAGTACCCTGTGTAAACAGTGTGGAGACTAGAGAAAAATTATATTTTTATTTTCTGTTTTAAAGACATGATAATAGATCTGTTCAGAAATGTCAACGACCTCAGGAATGATCTCAGAAGTGTGGTAGGAATGACACAAGAAAGTGTCAATGCTCTGATGGAAATGCCTCTTCCAGAAAACATAACACAGGCAAGTTTATTATGATAGCTGTTATATACTTTGCTGACTATTCCACAATCAGAACTCATATGCATGTGCATACAAACTTGGGATTTAAATAGTCCTGTTTCAGTTCTCTCAAGAGAAAAAATTGCAGATTTTTTCCTTGGTGGGCCAGATGATGACAGTTTTTGCACACTACTTTATTATCTTTTGAATGTCAGGACTTTATTGCAAAAATCTCCCTAGGTCAAGGACTCTATTTTTGTGCAAAAGGCAATCTTTTTTGCACACACAAAAATGTATTTCACACAAATTTGGGTGAAATAATTTGTTTTATGTAAGATCATTGTATTTTGTGTAAAATACAGTGATTTTTCACAAAAACAACATCTTTAAAATAAAATAGCTGAGGGGTGAAAAATCTTGTGGTATTTGACTTTTTTCAATAGTTTACAAGAAAATTTACATTCTACGTGTGTGTGTGTATGCATACACATCCACACACGCACAAATGATCTAGTGCATATAGAAATATGATTGTGATTGCGTGGCTGGCATCAGTCAGGAGCCTGTGTTTTCAAGTTATCTTTCTGTTCCTTAAGCATGTTCCTTTATAATTCGATGTCAACTTTTTAGCTTTCAGTATTTCTTGTTAAAAATTATGGGTGGACACATGGCATGACATTCTATCCATCAGAATAGAATGCAATGCCGATACGTAAATGAAAAGGTCTTCAAATGCCAGCTGCTGCTAAAATAGAAGTCTGTATTGTGGGGAAAGCTTGTTAACAGCACAAACTATCTGAACAGAACAGAACGAAGAAAAATTGCAACCACTGGCAGAAAACAAAGTGGAGTCTTCCAGAAAGTTCAGACTGTTATTTTTTCATATCAGTGTTTATAAGGTACTCCTCTGTATGGAGGAACTTAATCAAAACCTGGTCCTACCCTTAAGGAAAAAGTTGGGTAAGAGTAGCTGTTGGTGGTATGTATACTTATTCTGCTTTTGCCTCTGGTAATCAGGTTGAGCACATTTCTGAATTATTAAAACACGAATGGAAAACCTCTTTTGACTGTGGGGCAAAAGAAGTATATATGTATATCACAAGAAACAAAGTCTCTGTCCAACCACTTTTGACTCCTATCAGCTGTTCTTTGTTTTCTGCTTCAGGCGTTTTGGAATCAAGGAGTAGTGGTGGGTCCTGGAATGTAAGCTAGGACTCTTCACCACCACCAGCTTCTTCTCAGTCACAAAATACTGGTGATGTGACAGAAAGTCTATTAATACTAAAGTGGCAAAGAAGCAGAATCGTTTAGCCACTGTTCTTGCATGTAAGAACATTAAGGAAATTCCTCAATATATTGACTGTTGTGTAAAGAGTGACAACTGCTGCTGTGTCAGCCACTTTGAAAGGTGGCACTGGACAGTGTTCTAAAAGAGAGAACTGCTTAATTCATCCTCATTACTGAAAGAGCTCACTGTTTACAAACCTGCTTTCCTTCTGTGCCAATACAGCTGATTTTCCAGATACTTCAACTTGAATCCTGTGACATCGATGCTGCTGATGCTAAGCTAGAAGTTGCAGCAAAGCAGTTCTGCAACTTATCACTTACAGAAAGGGCTCATAAGTCTTATCTGCTCGGAGTCACGTTTCTTCATTACCTGGATGTCTACAACTTTGTGTACAAGGTTTGCATTGCAAATTGTACTTCTAAAATGTATTTGTAGGTCATCCAAGCATATCTATATCTATATCTATGTCTATATCTATATCTATATCTAGCCAGTGTGGTGTAGTGATCTGAGTGTTAAACTAAGACTGGGAAACCAAGGTTTGAATCCCCATAGAAAACCACTGGGCAATCTTGGGCAGGTGACATACTCTCATCCTAAGAGGAGGGCAATGCCAAATCTCTTCTGAATAAATCTGGCCAAGAAACCATAGGATAGGATCTTCGTAAGTCACAGTTGACTTGAAAGCACATAACCGTCACCTATATGTTGTCTGTGTATTTATAGATTGTCTAGGGTAGCATACACATTTTGTATATCATAGGAAGAAAAACCAAAGGCCCATATAACTTAATTTAAGGATCCATGGTTATGGTATTTATTTCTTTTGTGGGTTCTCACTTGTGTGTGATGCTCTCTAAAAGTATCTGGAGGAAACTAATTAATAATTACAATCTGCTCATTGCTTTCATGTTACTGTTATTGCTACTAAATATATTGCTGTGTCTCTGTGGTTGTATATTTTTGAAGATTCAGCCCACAGCAGAAGATTTTTAAACAAATGACTTCATAGAATTTCATAAAGTCATGATTAACTCTAGTCTAGCTCAAAATTGCAATGAAACTCCCAGAGTTATTACCTGAATACTTAATTACAAAAGTAAATTAGGTGTATATATTTTTTCCTTCCATGCTGCCACATCCTAATAAACAACTTTTTCCTTCACCCCCTGCTAATTGGGACTAGAAAATTTCAACTGTCCAAATTCCTATGTTTACTATTTTCTCACAATATAAATGTGTTCCAAAAGATTTCGTAACACTGTATTTCTGAGAGCTACTGGGCAATACAGTGATGGGTGAAGAGACGATGCTTCTTTGGATGTTGCAGTTTGCCTGATGGGGGCAGAGGGTGGCACATTGACATATCTTGGTTTGTCTATATATGGTTGCTTCAAATTGCGCTTGGTGGGGTAAGTCAGGATGACCGGAAGAAGCTCTCACTTTGGTTTTCTCTTCTTGATTCTGGCTCTGCATCCTTAGATTTTATTCCTTTCCTTGGAACATCTTGATAAGATCATTTACTTAAACCAGCCAGGTTTAGACAGGCAACAGTCACCCAGAGGACCTTTTCATTGGCCGCCCCTAGACTGTGGAATGACCTGCTAGAAGACGCTTAACAACTAAACATGTTGTCTGAATTTTAAAAAGTATTAAGGACTTTTGTATTTTAAAAAGTATTAAGGACTGAGTTGGCAGGCCTACTCAGCCAATTTTAAACTATGAATTTATATCGATTTATTCATAAGTTTATGTAGAGAGAATAATATGTAGTGGCTGTGTTTTAATCTAGATTTGTGTGCTTAAATGATTTTATGCGTTTTTAATTATATACTGTATTTTTATCTATGTTGTATCCTTCCTCCAGCCTTGGGGAGAGGTGGGTAAGAAATAAATTGATGATGATGATGATGATGATGATGATGATGATGATGATGATGAATTCTGAGACATGTTCATACTCATCTGCTGAAAGACAATTCTGCAGTTTGGGTAAATTCCTCCAAAGTGGCAGTAGACTTGCTAGGTCTCCTAAGGTTCAGATCTTATGTTCATCAGGACAGAACCTGGGATTTCAGGGATGATAACTCTCAGATTGGGCAGAACCAGAGACGACCCTTGGTGGATCAGGGGGCCAATCCTAGCTGTGACTGGTACAGTAGTGGTGGTCACGGGGGAAGGGCAAAGAGTAAAACTGAGCAAAGCAAATGTGGTGACATGATTGCACTCTTTATAGATCTCAAGGGCTGTTATAGAGAGGAAGACTCAGGTTTGTTCTCTACTGCCCCAGAGGATAGGAGGAGGTCTAATAATTTTAAGTTACAGGAAAGAAGATTTTGATTGAAATATTAGAAGGAACTTCTTAACAGTAACAGTTTACAGCAATGGAACCAGTGACCTAGAGAAGTGGTGGGGTCTCCTTCTTGGATGTCTTCAAACTGAGGCTGGATAGCTACCTGCTGGGTCTAGCTGGAAATTCTGCCCTGAGGGGGTTGGATTCAGTAGCTCATGAGTTCCCTTCCAACTCTGTGATTTTGTGTTTTTTTGTTTTTTTTTGTGTTTGCCACTGGAGGAGGTATGAAAAGAAAAGAGAAACTTTGTCCATTTTAGTATATGGTCTCATAAGCACAAGGTTTCAGAGACTTTTCTTGTCTCTATGATGATTCTCTTATGAGTGGCAAGGAAGGCAGAGTTTGGGGTGCTATAGACACAAAGACTGAAGACATGCTGGTGGGCGGTCACATTTCTGAGAAGGGACTCTTGTCTCTTCAGCTACAGTGTGAATATCTTCCCTATTTGTGTTACAAGAGAGTGGTCATACACAAGCCTTAGATGTCCTTGAAATTATTGCCAGGAACAAGATTGCACTGGGCAATATTAAAATCCCTGGCTACTCACACCAAGTGCTGCTGCAAAGAATGTGCCGTGCGGCCCAAAGCTTTTAAAATGCAGAACCATCTTCCACTTTGTTGTTTTGTAAGAATATGTTTTTAACAATGTATCTTTAAAAACTTTCTTGCTCTGTCTAGAGCAAAGATTCACTTCAGAAAACACGTTACTACTTTTCAGCTACGATATCTTGGAAAGTGACTTGTTCTCTTCTGCCTGAATTTGTCTATAGAGTCGTACTAGTCAATTTGCCCAGGATTTTAGCAGCCTGAAGACCTATTGATCAGCAAGTGCTTAATGGAATCATTGGAATCAGTGCTCTCTACTTTTCCTGGATTGTGCCTCTTTAAGAAAGGATGTTTAGTTTTGACTATATGTATGCTTCTTGTCTACTCTAGATGTTTTCCCCCAAAGAACTACAAACTTCTCTGGATCAGGTATTGGATCTTCTCAAAGAACTGGACCACTTCAGGAAAAAGGTTGCCTCAGATGTTCGTCCACTCTTAGATACTGTTCATTCTCTTAAAAAACTGCGTCAGTCAAGGGATGTACCACTTTCTAAGGTTTGTTTCCCCTGCCAATAGGAAATAGCTAAGAATAATGAAAACTAAATATTGAACATTGCTGGTGACCTGCCAAAAATATTTAAAGATCAACAAAATGTTTATCAGGTATACAGTAGAAATTACTATCTTCACCACAGATTATGGAAAGCCTTTCTGATAGCCAGCGTGATGTGGTGGTTTGAGCATTGGACTATGACTCTGGAGATCAGAGTTTGATTCTCTGCTTGGCCATGGAAACCTGCTGGGTGACTTGAGCAAGTCACACTCTCTCAGGATGGCAGTGGCAAACCCTCTCTGATCAGTTCTTTCCAAGAAAACTCTGTGATAGGGACTCTATAGGTTGGAAATAACTTGAAGACTCACAACAACAACAGTTTCTGATAGGATAGTAGAATCCATGAAGTTACAACAAAGGCTGTGCATGATCTTCATTTTTGAGCAAAGTTTTAAGCCAAATTGTATTTGTTTTTATTTATTCAAAATACTTCCATTTTTCCATACTAAATTTTCAACTCCAAATAAGGTTGTAAAAATTTAATGTAAACAAATAATAACAAACCCATTTTACATGAGTGCTTATAAATCATTGGGTAGCTAAAGACATTTTAAAATCATTTTGATAGCCAAAAAACTGTGGATAAAGTAGAAAAATGCACATGTTTTAATCTGGTGCAGAAAGGCCCTCAAAATTAGCACCAAGGAAGTCAGTAAAAAAAAAGAAATTTCATACTTGATGCACTGTTGCCACAAAGGCCTTTTTCTCTTTCACCTTTCTTCAGAAGATGAGGCCACTGATTATTATTAATTCATACATGAGTAAAGGTCCATCAGATAAATGAATTCTGCTTTAAAACCATTTAATCAGGCACTAAACTTAGATTGTGTGAGGAAACAAATTGTCAGAGAGTGGAAATCATTTAGACCTAAGTCCCATCCATACCACACAATTACAGTACTATGAGTCTGGTTCCCTTGCAATGGCAACATCCTATGGAATCCTGGGGTTTGTAGTTTGAGGAGGTAGTATTGCTCCTTGGTTGAGAATTGTAAAGAAAACCTTCTCCCAACTGCAGATGCTGAGATTCCATGGGATGTTGCCATGGCAGTTAAAGTGGAATATAGCACTAAAATTGTCTAGTGTGAATGGGCCCTTGGTGAGAGATATGTCCATACATAGATGTCACATTTAACAATATATGAGCTGTATTCTGGGCCAACTTGAGTTTTCCAATGGCCTTCACAGGTAGCCCAGTGGAAAGTGCATTGCAGCAAACTACACTGGGTGTTATTAGAACATGGGTAACTGTGCTAGGTCACGTTTTTACAAGAAGAATCACAGCTATTCTACAGCTAAAGTTGGTTACAATTAATGTGAGCAACATAAGGTTTTGAATTAGTCCATTGAAAAAGCTTTTCACTTGAGCTGCTTTGAGGAGAACATGTGAGGAGGGCCAGAGCAAGGCAGGGTGTACATGGGGAGGAAGGATGTCTTAGTGGCTCAGGTTCATCAGGGACTGCTTTATGTGAGTCTTATCACCTTTCATTTGTCCTATTATCTCCTCACTAAAATGGATTACAAGCCTTCACTATAAAAGAAATGTACTTCCAGAAGGACAGTTGTGTTAGTCTGCGAAAGCAACAAGGACTGTATTAATAGATACATGGTTGTAGGTGCGAGACATGATAAGGAGTCAGATCAAAGGAACACGAAAAACAAAAAGTGCCAATGAGAATGTTAAGGTTTCTGTGTGTGTGTATGCACATATATATAATATAAAGCATAGCATAGTGGTTTGAGCATTGGAGATCATGATTCGATTCCCACTTGGCCATGGAAACCTACTGGGTGACCTTGGGTGCGTCTCACACTCTCAGCCCAGAAACCTCTGTGAGAGGTTCACTTATGGTCATCATAAGTCAGAAATGACTTGAAGGCACACAATAATAAGATATATATATATATATATATATATATATATATATGTATATGTATATACACACACATACATACACACACACACACACACACATACACACACACACACATACACATATACATATACATACACACATACATACACATACATACACACATGCATACACACACACACACACACACACACAATTGATCCAGTGTGTTGATAATAACACAGAAATTCTGGCACTGGCAAGCTAATTAGTACACCAGTAGTGGGATAAAACTCTGTGATCTCAGTTCAGTAGAGATGCAATAAAAATGTGTTGGTTCTCATAGCTGAGTACTACTCCTTTGGAGACATTTCAAACATCAAAATAGAAGTACAATGCAACATAAAGCTTTTGTTCACCACAACTTTGTTTAATGTAGCTTCATGCTGAGCAGTAGAAACATCTATGTCAGCTTCCAGTTTTGTTGCTTTTATTAATAATTTCTGCAGTTATTTTTCAACATACTAACTGTGCTGCAGTTTGTTTCTGCTTCACCTTCAGATACAGATATTTCGGAGGCCACGGTGGGATACAGAGATTTTTCTAACTGAGTGTCATGAGTTAGTGAAAGACTGTAACCTGATTTAAACCTAACATACATATAAGATACTGCCCATTCTTACCCCATCTTGTTTTCTGATGCTATAAGGTACCACATCAGTATTATTTCCTGTATAAATCTGAATCTTTATTCTATTATCATACTGTTCATTTGCTTTTGCAGGCACTTAATCAAGCTAACAACCTAACCGTAAACAGAGGAATGTTGAAAACAATCTCCAAAGCTTTCTGCAACCAAGAAATTAGTCCTTTGTTTTTTCAATCTGTTTTACCTGATTTTGAAGGGCAGGACTCTCACCATTTTTCTGCACAAGATGGGCATGTGCAACATATTATGAAGAAATATGGCATTCCTCAGGATTCAAGTGAGTTCTTAATCAGATTGAGATCCAAAGCCCCTTGCAAAACCAGGTGATCACAACCCAGCAAAGCTATCAAGAAAAAGCAGGTTCTAATTAAGTCTCCCTAAAATCAATGGCATTTGAGATAGTTTCACTTTAGCCTTTTTTTCACTAGGACTTAGGGCCTTTCCATCCTACACTGTTATAGTGCTATCGTTCCAGTTTCAACATTCTGTGGAATCCTGGGGTTTGTAGTTTACTGAGGCCAAAGAGCTCTCTGGCTGAGAATTCTAAACACCTGTTCCTAAACTACAAACACCAGGATTCCATAGGATCTTGAAAGTGAGGGTTCTTCACACCCTCACACAAGTGTAAAAATGATGGCACAAAAAATATTCATTGTATGAACAAGCTGCTGCATGCTTAGTAACTAGTAATGCTATTTGTGGATAGAAATATGCATGGGGAAGTGCATGATTATGTTGTGCTGAACACCAGAAAAGGTCATAGTTGGTCTATATCAGTTCAAGACACACTGTTAGCATGCTGTTTGCAGAGCTTTTGCGTAGCTATAGCTTTTCAGAGATTCTGGATGCAACCTTAAGGTCTGCATCTGGTCCAGTGTGACCACAGACATACCTCTGATCCCAAATAAACCTGTTTGCCATGAAAGAACCAATGTGCCCTTTAATACCTTGTCTGGATTGAGCTGTAGTGAGTTAATCCTTGTCCACAAGGTTACAACCTCTAAACTCCAGCTTAGGCTAAGATACAAAGTTGCGCTCAACTCTTATTCATACAGCATTTTGTATTGAAAGCAATTTTGGTAGAACTTGTACATACAGAACATGTCATTCCGTAAAGAAAAATCAGAATCCTTCTGACCTCTGAAAAGTTGCCTTCATGATACAGTGTTTATTGGCAGCAATAATTTAACCTGGGGGTGGTACACCAGAGGCAATTTAAGTGGTTTTAACGATATATAAGGACTGTTTTCCTTCCCTTCCCTTCATTTTCAGTCACTTTTTGACCTTGTTGCATTGTAAACTAATGAAAGGTTAATGTGATTTAAATAGATGTTTTGAAATAGTTGAAAAACAGCACTCTAGTTGTGGCACAATTCAGTAAAAATCTTGTCTTTGTGAATGTCACTGCAAAGCAATTTATCCCAGAATTGCTGTCTTTTTACCCCCAGTACTCTTTTGAAGCTCTTCCTTCAAAACATTTAGCATGAAAGTCATTTTAAATTTGTAGTCATGTGCAGTACAGTTCTTTATGGCCTATAGACCCAACAAGTTCAAATAAACAACATGTAAGATAAATTAAAAGCAGAAGGAGAAATGGGGTCAAATCATACGGAGATAACTTATTTTAAACATTTCCCTAACACAGAAGCTAACTGTTTTCTAATCCTGACCACCTCAGACAAAGCATGGTAATGGCCAAGGTCACACTGAAATTCTTGTCTTCTCGTAAGAATTTGACATAAAATTGAGCTCATAAGTAGCCAGTAGAAATTTAGAATTTTAAAGAACTTAGAGATCTTATTCAAGCTTTACAGCTGTTGGTAATGAGAAGATATGACTTCTTAGAAAATGCAATTAATGCTTGGTAAATGTAGGAGAAGGCAGTAGGAAGACCACATTACAGGTAGATAGACTTGATCAAGGAAGCCATTGTCCTGATTTGAAAAATCAGAGAAGGGCTGTTGATAACAGAATGACTTTGAGGGCACAGAGTCACCATAAGTCAAAGTTGACCTGATGACAATTAACAACAGCAAAATAAATATTAGAAGTATTTTATCCTCACAAAATAAGGATTTCAGTTTGTCCTTTTGTTTCAAAATGAGGTAGGCAAGGTTTGTTCCTATTCATGTTAAAATAACAGTAAGACGATTCAAGAAGGAGAGGACCCACTGTTTAGCAATAGAGTGCATCTTTTGCATGTGAAGCAGGTTCAGTCCAGTTACAAAAGATTTCAAGTAGCAGTGCTGAAGAGCACTAGTCTCTGGAGTTCTTGAGTTGCCTGTCAGTCCAGTGACAAGACTGAGCTAGATGGGACAATGATTTTACTTGCTTTGCCATTTTTGTGTTGTTGTTGTGGCCCTCCAGCCTATGTGAGATCAGATTCTGCAGGTTATAGGTCTGTATATGCATAGAATGGAAATGAAAATGGAAAAAAAAAAAAAAAAAACCCTGACTTCACAAGTTGCTGAGCTTTTGAAGATTGGTTGGAAAGAAATGCAAACTTTGAACCCTTTTATGGGGAAAAGTTTTTATCTGAAAACTGAAGCAATTTAGGCGGTTGCTGAAGTGGCTTTAATACATCGCCAAATCTCAAGTCCCCAATGAGTTTGGCTTTTGTATTCAAAAAGGTCACTGCTTTTATTTCGAGGAGTTGTTTTTTCAACTGTACTGACATTGGCTCCTCTGAGCTCCAAAAACCCCATTTAACCTTAAACAGAAGGGGTTTTTGCTAGAACAATAAAAATCTTGTTAGCTGAGTTCAGCAGTGGGAGATCTTTGGGGAGGATTAGCTTTGTCAAATGGCATCACATCAGTATGTGAAGACAAGGCTTCTTTGGGATTCTACAAGAATCTGCTACCCGCTGGCAAGCATCCTCCTTCAGATTTTTTGCATCTGTGTTATGTGTACTAATTTACCCCCTTGTGTTTATGTTTTTTTTTATAATTTCTGTAGCACAATTCTGTTTATCATTCTTTTTGGACATGGTTAGAACACCTACAGGGACTTTAATTTGGTCTTTCCTAAAGCCCATGCTGCTTGGGAGGATTCTGTATACTCCAGACACCCCAGAAACACGAGCAATCATGGAGAAGGTAATACCACGCTCAATATAATCAATAGTTCTTGGTGATTACAAAACACTTGGTACTTGTAGAAGAAACCAATTAGAAGGTTGCTCCTTCAGTGAGTTGGGAAAGTACAGAATTCGTAATGCTAATGAGCCTTCAGAATATGTGACTTGGTTTGAGAAGAGGCTCTGCAATTCATAAGCAGTGGCCTCTGGCTTGCGAGGAAAGTCAGTTTGCAGGAGATGTGGAGAAAGGGTGAGCCACCATCTTTCCTTTGCCATGTGTCCTTCTGTTTCCCAAAAGCCTGTGTACTTTGCATAGGCTTTGGGAAGAATGGCCAATCAGACAGATAGATAGAATGGGTCCTTTCCCCAGGTAGGAGAGAAGTCAAAGGCTTCACTCAGCTCCACCTGGAATGGATATAAAGTACTCTTGGGCTTCTTTTTCAGCAAATCTAGTTTCAGCTGCCTTTCCACCCATCCTATAACTTGAATTCTAATGTGTATAAGGATGATTGTGTGTAACAACACTTTGGCAGTGTGTCATGAGCCCTCCATTTGTGGAGATCCCCTTAAAGGATTTTGGGATGCAGAGAATCAGACTCAGCTTAGGGGCTGTTGGAAATGCCTCACCCCCCAGGTGGCAGGGAGTCACACAGTCGTGGTATGACCACATGGATGTGATGAATGCCACTTCAAGTCTCTCCTTCCACAGTTGGGCCTGAGATGGGTGCCATTCACTACCATGTGAGATAATTGAGGTTAATCCAGGCCTCAAGTAAAGCCAATACTATACAGGTGTCATCAATAAAATTGTGGCCTTTTTTAAAGCAATGAACTGTATGTATGTTGGCTCCCCTTGATCTATAATGACTTTCACACTAGAACTGCAAGTACTATTAAGTGAAACAAGAACATGCTCAAGCAAGGACCAGATCAGGTCCTCAGAACTGAAGAAACAGTTCTACACAATTTGACTGCGATATTTGCTTTCAAAACTACTGTTGCCATATTAGAAGTGCCCACTTGTTTTCATGATTGGGGTGGTAAATGAAATCTGTGATATTATGAGTGTGACTAAAACTTTGTATTGAGAGCTTTGTCCCATAAATCTATTTAGTTGCCTAGACTTTTACTCAGTCTTTAATTTATTTTGCTTTGTTTAACTCTTTTAAAGTCTAATTCAACACTGAAAATCATGGCTGATTTAACACAAATGTCCCAGGAGTGGCTGGACAGTTCTCCATTGCTCATGGACTCATTGGCTATGTTAAATGAGACTATTCCAGTAGTAAAGGTATGAAATATTTACTTCCCATCTTCTTAACAGATATTGCTGACTTTCTTTGGTGATACCTGACCTGCAGGTCTGGATGAATGATTATACTTGACACCTAACAATATAGGATTTCAAGTATGCTGCCCTATTTTGGAATTCCCTGGTATGGAAAATATGACTCACTGTGTCGAGCCTTTTCAAATACATGTGAAGACTGGAAAATGTTCCTCCTCCTCTTCACAAAAAGAAAGGAATCAGGCTTGAAAACCTTTTATATGCCATAGATCCATTCTGCAATTCATAAGCAGTGGCCTCTGTCAGATCCCCAAGAGTTGATAAGGCACTAGAATTGAGAATTCTAAATACTGCTTCCTTAAACTGGAGATCCCAGGATGATACAGGATGGAAGCATTGTAAAGTGGTATCAAGGTGGCATGATTGTTTACTGAAAAGTACCCGAAAAAAGAGAGGGACTCATCACAGGGTTCTACCTTCCAGACTTTCTTTTGGGGAGATTCAACGTTCTCTGTGAACTTTCAAGACTCTCTTTTTGGGAAATTAATTCCTACTTTGACAACTATGGGTCTAATTTTTAAAAGTGCCTGAATACAATTGATTTTCAGTTTTTTAAACAATCTCTAATCATGTCATTTGATAGAATGCACTGAGGAATCCTTTTGTACAAGTGTTCATCAAACTCATGGTGAAGCTGGATGCTGTTGATCTTCTAAACCAAATTGATGAGTTGGGTAAGTTGAACACAATCATCCTGTCCAGATGGAACTATGTAGTAGTGGTGGTGGAAGGTGAACATCTGTTTGTAAAGATCTGAAAGAAAATAGTGTGTGAGATGTTTACTGGGTTTTAGTCCTGTTCAATTTGGAGAAAGGACAGAAAATATAAGCTTATTGCTTTGATTGACAAAGACATGATGGATGTTGTAATAGCTGTCTATTGTGGGTGCTGTGAGGACAGAGGAAAGAACCCAGGTGTACAAGGGATGGATATATGTTAATCAGTGTCCTGGTGGGCGCCTCACTGTTGGATTCCTTGGAAAAGTCCAGCTTCTATTTAAGCCTATTATCCACAGGAATGATGTGTATTTGCCTGACAAGTGACTCAGTCTTACCTGGAGGAATTTTGGAGTTGACCTATGCTTCTCACGTTTATAGTCAAATTCTTTCCCTCGCTCAGTTTGACCTCTCTGTCACCTCTCAGGCTTGAATTTGATATCAGAGCCAATAAAATGTGTTGCCAATTAGGTATGGTGTCCATCCAAACCATACTGACACTGGGAACCCTCAAAGCGGGGCCTTACAATCATCCACATTTAGGCTGAAATGCTGGAATCAAGTGATACCTAGAATATTGTTTGACCAGCATTAGTAAATTTCATATACAGTCAGCCCTCCACATTTGTGGGTTTCATTTTTGCGGATTTGATTTTTCATTGATTATTTGCTGTCACCTCTGCTGTGCCCCCCCAGGCCATTTTTACTAGTGACTGCAAGCCTCGTGAGACTGAGACACTGTGAACAAGGCTTGTAAGTACCTATTGAAAATGATGTGGGGCAGCAGTGGAGGCAGCAGGAAGCCCCACCAGCCAGCCACTTCTGCCTTGTGAAGGAACTCTGATGCCTCAAAGGAATCCATAGTGGGCTGAATATGGTGACCATACTTTTTTTTGTGTGTTATATATGATTTGGGAGGGCTTAGAGTTACTCACATTTTTTTCACTTTCACAGGGGTCCTGTGCCCCTAACCTAGAGAATGAGTAGAGATTATTGTATATTTGCATATCTACCCTTTGGTCTTTATGCATAAAAATTCAGACTCACTAGAAACTTTCTTTATCTCACCTGCTCTGTCTATAGCAGAGCTGGGATTAAGCACATCCTTTCAGATTTGCTTCAGCTCTGTGTCTGTGGGCTCCAACAGGCCTCTGTACTATTTCTTGGGCAAAGAGAGCTAAACACATTTTCAGTGCGAAGAGGTGAGCTGGTCTTTTCTGCCCACCTAGAAAACTATTGCTGTCTCTGCCTGCAAGGAAAGATCATCCTGGGGAAAGATGAAAGTAATTGAGGCCTTCCCAGATTACATTTGTAGCCCTTTTTAGAGCACAAAGTCTTCATGAGTCTTTTGAGGGTGTTTGGGTGAGCATGATTCCCCCTAGATGCCGATCAAACAGCTGCTGTGGAATATGGCTATGCAAACTGCACGGTCTCTGATGGCATACTTCTGAAATACTGCTGTCAAAATCTGGCAATGTGTGTGTGATTTGAATTTTTTTCCCCCAGAAAGAATTTACATTTATTACTGTTGTTTTGACACTGTATGTACATGTCAAAATCAGTGATCAGCAACATGTTCTTAAGTGTGTACATGTTTTAAAAAGTGACCTGTGATACTTTTATGTAATGGAACATATGAAAATATTTTTTCTCTCCTACAAACTTGTACATTGATATAGGTAAATATGGGTAAACATGAAACAATCCTGAGATGTACACCTTAATTCAATTTTTGTTGTGCATTTCAGAATATCTTAGATTTACTTTTGCTTGCCTTTCTTAAAACATCTGTGGACTTGTGTGATTGTTGTTACATGTGAGTTTACAGATTTTAGCAATTATTAGCAATTATTGTCATGATTGCTGAATCTGCTTTTATGCATTATTAGAACCTTTTGCCACTGAGATTTGTATGTTTCTTCTTCGTGGTCTCTGTGACTCACGTAAATGGGTTTCGCGTCTGCACAGAAATAGCTTTCGGAGCTGTTTGACGTTTTGGCGGTTGACCCATCCCCCATCCCCTCAGGATATATAAGCCCCCGCCTTGTGTAATGGTCAGTTCCTTTTTGTCCGCCACATGTGCAGTGTATAGGAGCCTTTCACTATTGTGAACGGGGTTTTCCCGCTATTTTTCTGGCATTTTCGACTGGTTGTTTCGGCTTTGGATTGGATCAGACTTGGTTTATTCTTCTGGATTGTATTGTTTGGGCAAGTTGTATGGCAACAGCTGTATTTAAGCATTGCGTGACCTGTGGAGGAAACATATCTGATAAGGAAGGACAGTCAAAGTGCCTCCTTTTAGGTGAGGGCCACAACATAGGAGCTTGTCGTCATTGTCAGCTGTTTACTCTACAAACTCATCGCAATAGGGCGGCTTGACTGAAAGCCCTACTGTGGGAGAATGTGCTGACTGTTTTAGAACCATCCAAGTGGACCGAACCTACTCCTTTACCATCCAGAATGCCCCATTCTACTTCTTCCTCCACTACCCTTTCATCCCTAGGCACTCATTTTAGAGGTGAATAAAAAATGGTGGAGAAGCTTGTTCTTCGGGAATCCTTGCCTGCCACTTCTTGTCCTCCCACTGAGAAACTACTGCTCCCGTAGCAACCCTGGGCTCCCTGGAACACAATTTGAAAACCACTGGTCTAGGATTTAGTTGTCACTGAGGTGGTGAACTTGCCTGTGGACAATATCAACACTTCCAATTGTAGGGTGGAGGGAGATAAAGCTATGAATATGGTTTCCTTTCTGTAGAAAACGATATGGATCAAAACCAAGCATCATTTTCTGTATGAGAGGGTATGGGTCATCTGACTTTCATCTACAGTCTATAGATACAGCTTCTCTACTTCTCTACCTAGTAGTAGAACATTGATGTTGATTAGATTTCTCTGAGCCCTTATTAAGCTGTGATTAGAATCTATTAAGCTAATTTTTGTCAATTTTTAGGTGTTCTTGTGACCTACAAAGGAGAGTCACAGATTATAATTCATAGGCTAAGCTTTTCTTGCTTCATTTCCCCACCAGATGATATACGTTTGGAGCTACAGAATAATGCTGACATCATAAATCAACTTAGCACCTTAGCAGGATTAGCAGTAAATGTCTCCTCATGTGTCTTGTTCGACCGCATTCAGCCATACAAGACTATAGGAGAAATGGAGATGGTGGCAAGAGATCTCTTTTTGAAGAATGAACTTTTTGCAAGTAAGTAGCGTCATCTCACCTTCGACTTGTCTGCTGAAATGACATCATTTTCAACCTTAGATCAAGGTCAGATGCTGAAAGACAGATCTTTTTTCTAAGCTTGAATCAAGAGTATCATGCCTGTGGTTTTAAAGTACATTATTCACCTCATCCAATCTGACACCCAGTGGCATGTGTTCCATTATCATCCAGGGACAACTTTTGGAATGTATAGATTGCCTAAGAACACATGCAGATGCAAAAACAACAGACTGCTCAACACATTGGGGCCTTCCACAAACACTGTGGTCTGTTGTAAGAATGGCTGTATGAAACCTATGTGTTTCTGATTTGTACAGAGGTTGTGTGTGAATTGGATGTGGTTCTGAATCATTTCTAAAATGCCAATTTTTTATTCCATTTTTGTTTCATCTTTCTTTCCCATAGGAAACTAGATTGACCAGAGATCATATTTGGACAAAGGAATATGTTTTGTGCTTGGGTACAGCATAAGGGCAATAAATCCTGTATTGATTTTTACCAATTCAGTTCTCTCAAAACTGCATTCTGATTGACATAATGTGTAGGGGTGTGAGTAAAAGTCAGATATGCCTATGCTTTTTTATTTATTAGCAGCTGAGTGAACTGTTTTAAGGTACTCTGCCTTCTGTTTTGAGGCAAGGTGCTCATTTTGTTAATGCATCCATGAGAGCACAAAATAAAGGGTGTATCTAAATGTACAAAACTGGAGCAATGACCTTGCCAAGTAACCCTACTCATCCAGATGTATGGTATCAAAATCTAGTGGATCAAATTCATATACTTATACCTCTCCAAGTTTTCCAAGTTCAAAAGAACAGATCATATTTTTCACTGTATTTTTACCAATTTTTAAAATTTTTACAATTTTGTAAATGATAACATTTTTTTGCAAATGATCCAGTCAAAAACTATTTGAAATAAAAGCTGGGTACCTTTGGTATTTCTTGACTGGTAACTGTTGAAGCTATAAGCGAATTTGGTAAAATAAAGAGATATACTATTTAGAGTAATGGAAATGAGGGCTCAAAAATAAGTGAGAATCATGTAATGTCAGAGACTTCAAAATTTCTTTTTAATTGTAAGCAAGCCAACATTGTCAATTACAGATAAAGAGGAAACATTTAAGTTGTCAATTACTAACCAAGCAGGGGAATGTAGGAAGTTGAAATTGTACACCTAGAATATAGATAAGTATTGAACTGAGGAAATACGTAAGATTCTTCAAGATAGTAACATAAAAGATATGAAATGAATGTAAATAGATCCTGTATTGTACTATATTAGAAAATAACAATACTAATCTAATTGTATTTTAGGGAACTGTGAAAGACAAAATATTACTGTTATTTAGTTACAAGTGTCTGTTGTTTTAATAAAAATTATTAAAAAAATTTTTTGCAGATGATAAAATAGTTACAGAACTAAAGGAATGAGAGCATTAGCATTTTACAAAATACGAAATGAATTTGGTATTGTATACATTAATGGTGTTTACTAAATAAGATAGTGGTAGAACAGAAGCATTACATAGGGCAGATTCTAGTACTGTCATTCCACTGGTGGAATTGATTTTGCCAGTCATACTGGGAGGGGAGATATTTTCTTTCCTAGTTTTTGATGGCACTGAGACCTGTAGGAAGAGGGCATAAGGTCCGATAACATTAGTAGATTTCTGGAAGCTCAGTGCTGGTTCTAAACCATAGTGATCATATCTCTGCAAGACAATTTATGTTGAGTTGTTTTATGTTGAATATGGAAGGAGTTTGAAATTTTGAAGCAAAACCGTTGATTACTTTTGGCTCCATATGTTTCTGGTGTCAGTTTTTCCATTTGAGCCAAGCTCCATTCCCTTTCTCTTTAGAAAAACTTTCTGTCTGAAAGGACATCCTCTCTCCCATGGCAATGTTACCTCTTAGCCAACATATTTCCTAAGTGATATACTCTTCTGGAGTCTGGTCTTCTCACTGAAGTGAGATTTGCTAGGGAGAGGATTTTAACATCTGATAATTAATTGTGATCATGTCATTGCCAGTTTGATTCCACAGAGTCTAAATGGTTGTGTAGTTCTACTGTATGGGTTGGAATGACCCAGGGCAACACACTGGAAATATGTTCCCTCGAGCCTCAGTTTGTTGGGCTTTTTTTATTTAGTGCACTTGAACAAATGTTTAATCAACAAACTTATAAGGCGCTTAAAAAAAACTGAAGGGCAGTCTGCCTGAGGCAATAGGGAGCTGGGAAAATAGAAGAGGAAATCTTTGTTGGGCTCACAAGCAAATACATAATGTCTTCTGAGGTTAGGAGAACCAAGCTGAGATAAACTGTGCTGACTTCTCTTTGTAGTTATAAAGGGATATTTGCATCCCAACTTTTTAGAAGTTTTTAGCATTTTTCTTTTGCTCTTTACTATATGCCAGCAGATCTGGGAAAGACAGATTTCTCTCTCTCTCAATTTTTTAAAGGTGTCATTTTCAAGTTGCCATCAAACAGGACAAGAGAGGAGAGAGCAATTCCTGGTGAACTTTTCCTTCCACCACTAGTCAATTATACCATCCGAATGAGCAGTAAGATTTCCCAAACAACAAGAAGAATACGAGAAAAAGTCTGGACCGTTGGCCCACATAATTCGGCATCACAGAGCCAAATATACAGCCGGGCATTTGTGTACATCCAAGACGCCATTGATAGAGCAATAATTGAATTACAGACTGGGAAAAATGCAGAAGAAATAGCTGTCCAAGTTCAGGCTACACCTTACCCCTGCTACAGTAAAGACATGTAAGTCTCTTACTGGACCATGACTGTAGAGTGTTCAGTGTCTTAATGGGACAAGAAAATGGTTCTAACATTAGGGCCTTTTCCACAGCTTACTGTCTTATGGCAGTGTCCGGTGGTGATCCCAGCAGCAGCTTTGCTGGGAACGGAATGCGACGGCAGTGCTCCCCTCCACACAAGACCAGCTGTCTGTGGAAAGGAGCATGATGGACATGCAACTGTAGTGCAGCTGGGTACTTTCCTGGAGTGCCATTGCAGGAAGCACTGCCATCGCACTTCCTACCCTTCTGCAGGACAGGTAAGTGCAGAATGACGGCACAATCGTGAGTCATTGACAGGGAAAACCTGTCAATTATTTATCCCGCAGCCATGCTGCCTGGGGATGGAAGAGGAGCAGGACCATGACAATGTCATGCAGAAGGATCATTGCAGGCCCGTTCTTCTCCCAGGATGGGAGGTTGTTGCAGAAAGGGGCCCTAGTTTCATCAGGCTCCACTAAAATAATATTTTCCACTTCGACCAAGTCACAGTTATCCATGGCACACTATGCATTAGTGAGACCTTCAAACCATGGATTGCAATCCTAGTTGGGAAGTATGTTCAAGCCACAGTTTGGTTATTTGAATACAATGAGAATTAGAGGTTTGAATCAAACCACAGAAAATGTGATAACTGAATGTACATAGTTTCTCTTCACCTATTTAATACTTTTAGAAGACAAATAAGTGTAAACTTTTATTCAAAACTCTCCCCTATTTTGAAGCATGAGACCTGCATCCTATACCATTTGTTTGTTTCTTAAACTGAAGAATCAAAATAATGTATTCTACGCTGTAACATATCATGTGGTGTTTCAATACCACAGGCTTAGATGCTGCAGCTGCTGCTGCTGTGTTAGTAAGAAATTGGCTTTAGGCCCAATTACTTTGTTCATCAGTGGATCCATATCCAGTCTATATCGTACTAATTAGTGTATTAATTAGAGATTGCCAAAAATACCCAAATTCCATTTAATTATATAGTTCCATATATTATATAGCTCTGTATAAGTAGTTCCTTATAAATATGTTTAGTAACAGCTCAGTTATGTACTTGTGTATCCAGAAGTAAATTTGATTCACTTAATAAACCTGCTTAAATATACTATGACTGTAAGAAAGATATTGAACCGGGCTTCCCCCTGATTAAAAAAAAAAAAGAGCCTTTGTCTTTTTTTGTTCATCATCCCCACAAATGTGATGAGCTCTTTCTGGATGACAAAAGTAAAAATTTCCCTTTAAATCTGCACATTGTATTTCATTTGTTTATAATTGCATTAATTCTGATCACTTAAAAAATATAGATTAGTAGTAAAAACAAAACAAAAAAATAAAAAACAAGAAACTTCATATTACTTTATTTTAAGGGTAACATTTCATACTCTGTTTTTTAGACATGAATCTTATTGTGAACTTATATGTTACTTTTGCAATAATTATTTTTTGGTTTTGTTACATGCCTTCAGATCTACTTCAACTTACAATAACCCTATCACAGGTTTTTCTTGGCATGTATTCTGAGGAGATTTGGAATTGCCTTCCTGTGAGTTCACCCAGTGGATTTCCATGAGTGGGAATTTGAACTGTGGTCTTCTAAAATATTAGTCCAGCACTCACACCTCTACATCACAGTGGATCTCATATGATTCCTTATGTATAGACCTTGTTTCTCAGAGTGAGAAAATCGCATTTTGGGTTTGATCTTCCACGATTATATGAAGGGCAGATTGGTTCAGCATAGGGACCATGAGATCTAAAAACCAGTAGCTGCCATTTTCTGCCTTACAGCAAGGTATCTTTTTTAAGAAAATCCTTACTGGTTCCTAGAATGATCGAAGTGTTTTTGAGTTGTAGTCTATGTTTCAGGGAAAACATATTTGTCCTATTCAAAGGCTTTTATTTTGAACATCATGTTAATTATATTTTCCTAAGCCAACATGTTTGCGTTTGACTAAATAATTTATTTGCTTCTTACAGGTTCCTAACTAGTGTGACCTACTCTCTCCCATTTACACTGATGGCTGCTTGGTTACTATTCGTTGCAGCTTTTGTGAAGAAGCTCGTTCAAGAAAAAGATCTGAGGCTTTATGAGGTAGTCTGAAGTTCTCAGTGTTCACTACACCTTGCAGCTGTACCTGATTGTTAGCTTTACAAAATTGGATTGGCTATGTGTGCATGTATGGAAGAGATCCAGTGTACAGTGTTCCTTAGCAACCACATCTCCGAATCAACTTACTTGTAAAGGCAGACAGATAAACCACTTATAAAAATCCCACCCTCTGACCCGCTCTCCAAACAATTTATACAGGCAAACCCACTGAGAACTCCTGCTGAATAGGACTAGAGATGCTGCTCTGGGAATACAGTCTGATCTCTTCTGTACAGACCTAGTTTTTTTAAGAGTGAGAATTAGGCTGTCCACAGGACTGTAGACTTCAGCTGATAGAACTAGTCCTCCAGCAGTGTAGGAATGTGGGGGCAGGGGTGATGATTAGCCCCAAGTGGCAATGTTTCTGGGGCATCCCAGCCCATAGCCACGCCCTGTACACACTCGCCTAGCCCCCACAGACCACAGCCATGCACACCACAGTGGCCATGCCCCTCATGCCATAGCCCCTCCCCCTCCCACCCACCCCTCCACACACTCCAAGCTCGCCACTGTATTCCTCCAAGAACATAGGCAGACTAGTGGGTAGCCTGCAAGCTAAACTCTAGGAGATTCATGCCTTTTGTTGTGTTTCATTTTACTGTTCTCTGCATCATATACATTGGTGAATTGCTGTTTCTCCAAATCTTCCTGTTTGACAAAGGAATACTGCTGTACCTCTTCCAAAGTTAGGGTTCCCAGGTGTCCTGTTCTATACATGATGTTTTATAAGTAAGGGCTTGAAATCTAGACCTGCATCAGGCCCACATGAGAAACTTCAAATCCTGTGTTCTTTGACTTGCTGAGAGCAGGTTGTAACCACTCCTAGGGGACCAATCCCCTAACATTTGGTACGGAGCAAAATGACCTCATGTAGTAAGCTCTGGAGGTCTGCCTGCTGGAATCATAGCTGGCATGACACTACTCTTCTTCTTCCTTGCTGAGCCAGAGCAGTCCCAAATCTTGCCCCATGTGGTAGTCTCTCAGTCAATTGTACAGCTGAGAGTAGACAGAGCAGGTGTCAGCTGCACTTGCAACAGATGGACCCGAGTCTGAGGCCATTTTGCTGTGTACCTTATCCCCTGGGGTCAGTCTGTTGTGAGTGCAATTGGCATCCACACTCCCAAAAATAGCTCTTAATTTTTCAGTAGGTTGGACCTCTTCCAAGAGGTCCTCCTCTCATGAGATTTGAGGCAGGCTTCATATCGATTTTCCACACATGTACCTGCTAGTCTGGAGCTGGCTGAGCAACAGAGAACATTATTTCTTATTGGTGTCTGAAAAACCTGGAAAATCTATGCAAAGTACCAGTGTTAGAAAACATGGACCAGGAGAAAATTCACAATTTTCTGTCACTCTGGCTTGACAGTCTCCAGGCTTGTTTTATCTATAACCTTCCTTTTTGAAATTTAATTTATTTTCCATTCTCTTGCCTGATCACACCAAATACACAGGTGAGCTATCCACTAGTATGGCAAGCAATATACATTTCTGAAACCAAAGGTATGGCAGCATTTTATTGCAGCCTAACCATAGTGGGAGAAACTGGGTAGCAAAGTGCTGGAAGGAGAGGTGTTAGCATAGAGTGCTATGAGCAATGAGAGTCCAATTTATTATTGGATGTCCTGCAGTGTAGAACCAACTTCCAGAACATGGAAAGTGTGTTCTATATGCACAGGTGGGGTTCTCAGGTCCTCCACACCACAACTTTTATAAATACAGTCTCACCCACCACCAGCTGGGTGTCATCCAACAAGCATCTTCATAATCAAGTTTTTTTTTTTTTTTTGCACACTGTAATTACTGCCCATGATATTTTCCAGGGTCATAATTAAAAGATGGGGCTCGGCCATAATGTCATCCCCACAAGGGTTAACCTTCAGGTCAGCATTAGGAGAACATACCCAATACTTTTTTTTTTTTTTTTTTACAGCCAAGTTGCTCTTTGCATGCTGGCAGAAGTTACAAACATCACTGTTTTGGACCAGTGCCCACAGCATCCAACAGTCATCATGTTTGCTGGCTATCTTGGCTGGAAGATGCTGGGAGCTGTAGTCCAAAAAAAGGTACACTTTCAAGCTGTGGATTATAGTGCCACTCAAAGCTATAGACTAAAGATAAGAACAGAGCAAAGGTGATTAATCTAATCTAATCAGTGATTGGGAGCTTTCATTATTTATATCCATAATTTATATATATATCATTACATACATCATGAATACAGAAGTATTTGCTTTGCACTTGGTCCTCCTAAGATGATTTTACATTCTCAGCCTCTTGCATATTATTTTTTCTGGCTGTTTCTTGATTGGGCTCTAAGACATCTGCAAGATTAGATTTCCTGTGAGATGGCAGAGTGATCAATGTGAAAATCTTTTCTGTGTCTTAACTTGATTTAGTTTTCAAACTGAACTTGCACCAGTGAAGCAAAAGGGACAAGTAATTCTTTGCCTCAGTAGTCGATGAAAACTTACGGTATACACTCTGTAGAATCAAATGTTGCCTTAGCTCAGCTATTGTCAAATTAGTGGATGTAGGTTTTAAAAATGAATATTCTTTGTAAAAAATTATTCTAGTTTACAGGCTGACTGCTGTAATTTGTTTATGATTGGGACTTCCAGAAACTTCATTAGCAATTCAATAAATCCCATAGGTGAAGCAGAGAAAATGGCCCAATAAGAAAAGCCTTTATCCTGCGTGAACATGAGCTGCTTTGGTGCACCGTGAGGCTTTTGCCATATATTGCAGTGGGTCTGTACTGCAACTGTCATGTGAGGAGAGGCCAGGATTGCAGTAGATGTGTTCTATGTTACAACACAACTACATGGCATTGAAAATGAATGGACCAAAATTTTGCCCTGCATCAAGAGCATTCAGCCATACTGTCAGAATCAAAGCTTTAGAACATCTGCATTTCTAAACGTTGAGTAATATGTGTTCATTTCACAGCCCAAGAAAACACCACTAAAATTTAAAGCTAAATGTATTTCAAAGGGAGATGCACAATTTATTCAGTGGGCTGGTCCCAGTAAAACATTAAGGGATGCTGTAATTCCTGAGACACCCTTTGAGATTAACCAAACATGGCTATATTTCTGAAAACAGCTGTAATTTTCTGTTTGGAAGATGACCTCCATCTCTTTTGAGTAGCGCTATTATTTCATTTATTTGACTTATTCCCTCACCCACGCCCACATTGGTTTGCTCATAGCAGCTACAGATTCCAGTTTTTCAGTCACCCTGTATTAAAACATTTGGTGCAGAGAATTGGACTTGCCAGCAAAAGCAGGCAGAGTGCTGGCTGCATCGGTCAACAGTCTCTACTAGAAAGACATGGTACATCAGGCTTGTACCAAGAACAATTCATTGTTCTGTACACATGGCCCACCTGCTGTGTGAGGCGACCTGGCCTTGCAGTTTGTCTGGGATGGCAACTAACCGGGGAAGGTGTCTGTCAGCCCATAATTCATGACAGGGAAACTATCATCTCTGCCTTAGTGGATTATAGTTCATACAAACCTGGAATGGATTTACATGTCTGTCTCCAAAACTAAACATGAGATTAGTATGGTCTTCCTTTTCTGTTTTGAGCAGATTTCCCCCACCCCACCCCATCTGAATGCCCTAGAAAAACATGAGGTTGGGCATCTGTGAAGAGTCTACTCCATCAGATATTCTGGATGAATTTCCCTAGTTTATATCATCTGTAGCAGGATGTGTATACTTTGCACTTAGAAATCTCTAGATTTCAGGAATTTGGAAACTGCATCTGACAATGTGCATGTCTGAACAGTGCTTACAACGTATATATTTCATCACATGTTTTAGACAGTGGAGGAATATATACAAACAAAGCATACATTTGCAAAATGCCATTAAAATGTGCACTTTAAAAAATATGGGCAAGGAAATTAACAAGAAAGGAAAGGAAAGGAAAGGAAAGGAAAGGAAAGGAAAGGAAAGGAAAGGAAAGGAAAGGAAGGAAGGAAGACAGACCGACCATGAAGCAACACAGACTGGACTTAGTGGTGGGGACAGAAAGAAATCTGCACAAATTAGCTTGGTGGAGGCACACAATACATTGCAAGGTAGGTCTAAACTAAACTGAGTGTATTTCTCTTTTATTTCTTCTCCATAGTATATGAAGATGATGGGTGTCAATTCCAGCAGCCACTTCTTTGCTTGGTTCATCGAATGTGGCACTTTCCTCCTGATTACTATCACATTTTTGATTATTATCGTCAAAGTTGGAAATATCATTCCCAAAATAAATATTGTGATCTTGTTCTTGTATCTGGTGGACTACAGCTTCTCCATCATTGCCATGTGCTACCTCATCAGTGTCTTCTTCAACAACACTAACATTGCCGCAATGGTTGCTTGCCTCGTCTACATCCTGACCTTTTTCCCTTTCATGGTCCTCCTTGTTGTTGAGAATCACGTGAACTTCACAGTAAAGAGTCTACTGGTAAATTTTTCCTTATATTAAGATGCTGGGGAAAGAGACATTTATAACTGGACTTCCATCTGTGGTCAAGGTGTTGGCCTGGCTTACAATTAGACAGTAATGCAGATGTTTTCATCTGGGAAATGACTGTCTAAGAACCTATTGCACAACAATGTATGAAAGTACCTTATATTAAGTTAGATCATTGGCCTGCCTAGACCAACCTTGACTGGCTGAAGCTTTCTAGCATTTCAGACAAAATGTTGTTACCAGCTTTTTTCTTTTTTCTTTTAAATGCTAGGGCATTAACCAGGTCTTGGTACATAGAAGACAAGTTATCTGTTACCAAACTGTGTTCTTGCCCACTTAAATCATTGTTCTTACCCACTTAGCCCTTACTTAATAAAATGATGTCTAAAAATAAAAGAGAGGAAGATATTTTTAAAAACCATTTCAAGCATCAACAGAATAGATTAAATAATCTCTACATGTGGTTATACTGATAGATGAGGACAATAGAAAAGACAGAGATAGTCATCAAATGATATGGGTACTCTTTGTGAATGTTTTTGGATGATTTAGTGTTGTATCATTTGAAGAGTTAATACACTAGTTCTGAGTCAGAGTAAATGCTGTCCACCCTCTCCTCATTTATTTTTCAAACATGTTCTAATTCAAGTTGTTCCAGTGTAAACCTAGTGGTTACAGCTTGGCTGTATTAAACCCAGCTTTAATTCTTTAACAATTAGACATTGAATAGCAGCTTGAAGCAATTAGTGTCCCCACTCCAATCTACCTCATAAGATTGTTGTGAGGATCAGAGGACTCCTCTGTAGTAGAAGGGTATGGTCCAAAAGAATGGACCAGGTTGCCTGATCAGCATTGTGCTTGCTTTTATGGTAGCCACTTCTATATGTCTGGGGAACATTTGTGTGATCCTGCCACATGGGGAGGGGTCAAACGCTTTGGGTTTTCCCACAGAAGTAACAGTCCCCCCTCCCTGGTGAGGAATACTTATACAGTTTCTCTTTATTTGTATCCAAGAAAGGGTAAGCTAGAGGGTAACTGGCAGAATGACTTTTGGTTCGGATGTGGGATGCTAGATTCCAACCAGCTTACCCTTAATGCTCACTCAGTGGCTTACTCAATCTCACTCTTGCTGTTTTGTAGTTCATTGTTCAGGATTGAAGTGAAGATAGAATGAGACATATGTACACTGGGTTGGATCCTAATTTAAATCTGTGTTGAAGATAGAGAACCTTCCTGCCCACCCCTTCCCACAGCCAATGGTTGCTTGTGGCTCCTGTTTCAGAGGAACAGTGAATCCACTCTGGGCTTTTGTCTGAATGTGAAAGGAGCAATCCAAGGTCTTGAAACTATTTTGGGGGTAGGATCTGGTTCTTTTAAAGTCTGGATTAAAACCCAGAGTGGATACATGACGCGATCCCCAGTTAGCCTGCTGAAAATGCTTCACAGAGAGTTGGGAGACCTTTCTGAATGGGATAGGCTATAAATAGGATATGGGGTCCCTTATAGACAGATAGGGTATAGGGTTTCTGAAAAATCAAGGAGAAAAGCCTTCCATGAGTGGAGCCCTTCCACCACTGGATCCAACCCATAGTCTTTAGCTATGAAAGAAGACAAGTGGAGAAAGAAGCCTGATTTGTATTCTTCTCTCCCAGAAATTACTTCCTCCTGTTTTCCTCTTGTACCTTTCTTTACTTAAATACCTTTTCAGCATTAGATGAAATGTGCTGCATAATTTTACTTCTTTTATTTGTATTGCTCTGAAATCTGCACACTTTACATGTGTTCATTTAGGTATTTATATGCAAATATTTCAATAAGTTTGTTCTATCCCCTTCCTTTTTCCCAGAGCCTGTTGTCTCCAACTGCATTCTGCTATGGAAGCCAGTATATAGCCCGCTATGAAGAACAGGGCATTGGTATGTGTCCTTTTTATGAAAGAGATCTCTGGCCACATACAATCTTTCTATGAAAGAGATTTCTGGCTGATACAATCTGATCCATTATCAAAAGCAATAATTGTCTTTTGTATTCTTACTTTCGGCCTTTTCTTTTTTCAATAGGTATGCAGTGGGATAATATCTATACATCACCTATGTTAGGAGATGACACTAATTTTGGCTGGATGTGCTGGCTAATTCTGATCGACTCTTTTATATATTTAATTCTTGGCTGGTACATTAGAAAAGTTTTTCCAGGTAAGTAAGTAGAATAGGCTACTGATACAAACAGGCTGTTAGTACAAAACAGAACAGGATGTCAATGAACTGAAAAGGGATTATTTAGCTATTAAAACTGTGTTAGATGGGCAAATTATGGGCAGGAATTTGTGCTGTAGTCACTACTGGCATGCCACTAAGACTACCCAGGTTAAGTGTATGGGTATGTGGGGGCAAATTTTCACTCCTCTGATCTCCACCCAAGTCCCATGCTGGCACATTTCAGTACCCCAGAAGCAACATTGTGTTACCATTTCTAGCCAATTTGTGCCAGGATTTTTTTTGGGGGGGGGTTCTGGGTTCTAATCCAATCCATTTGCACATAGGTTAGGGTGACAGTTTAAGGGTGAAAAGAAACCTTGAAATCAGCACCTTTTTAATGGAGGAGCTTGAAGGTCACCTCTGGAGCTTACCATGGGAGCTGGCTGCTCTTTTCCCACTCCTGTTCTCCATGACTATTACATTTGCAAATACTAAACAAATAGCACATACATGTCACATGGAGAGCCTGCATGGAGAGCTGTTCAGATGACCATTACCTAATCCCAGGGCTGTGGAAAAGCATGAGTTTGTGTAGGGATCCCTACAACAAGGGGATAAATTATGCTGTTATTATTAAAAAGAGTTATGGCCAAGAGGGCCAGTCCATCCACTGGGCAAAATGAGCCAATCACCTTGGGTGGCAAATCAAGAATTATGTGTACCACACTTGCCTGCTCTCTATCCATCTAAATGGGTCTGTTGGTCTCAATAGTTTAGGAGGACTCTGTTCCTTTTTCAGTACTGAAGTAAGGTACAGCTCCAAGGCCAATGGAATGGTGGAGACCAATATGTTCTTCTTCACTTCAGGAAGCAAAATATCTCAGGGCAGGATTGGGATTATCACACGCTAGTCATTTTTGTTGCTGTTGGTGTTACTGTGCTTACTGAACATATGCTCTCATTCTAAGGCATAGTATGCAAATTAGGATGAACTCTCATAACATACTTGATCTGTTATCAGCTTTTATGTTATTGCTTTGAGGTCCTAGTTCAGGCATGGACGTCAGACTCCTAACATTTCTCACCTTGGCAATGTTGGCTGGGACTGCAGGGGCTTGGAGTGCAGCAACCTCTAGAGGGCAAATGATGCCCACTAAGGTCCTAGTGGCATCCATGGATGTCATTAAAGACTATGTGGACCTAGGTCCCTTAAATATGTTTATATCATTCAGAGATGTATGGGAACAAAAGAGGACACTCATCAGAGCTGTAGAAAATGCATGCTTCAAAATACTTGGAATCACAACCCGTTCAATCTACCACTTTCTCTGGGCCTGAAATTATAAAGATGGAGCTAAAATTATTCAGAAGTTCTCCTGTTGTGGAACAAGCTTTTGAAAAAAATACACTTTAAAAATCTCTCGTTTGTATTTTCTCTGTTATAAAAATATCTCTCTTTTTTAAAAAAAATTACAGGAAAGTATGGCATAGCAGCTCCATGGTATTTTCCTCTCCTTCCATCTTATTGGGCAGAACTATATGGTTACAGTCCATTTTGGCTTGGAAAGACAAAAGGATATCTTTTCACAGATTTTTTCTTCAGAAAGCAGCCAGACTTCACTGAAAAGATGTGTAGGTATTCCATATTTCTAAATGTGGGGAATATAATTTCTTAGGTTCACTTACCTGAAACTATTAGGCTTGTATAGAAAGGCAAAATGGATGTTGAGGTGCCACACAATCCAACAACGATCTTTGAGGTTTAATGGTAACATTTAAATATGAAACTGGAACCCTGGTTCTGGAACTACTCTACAAGTCTCTGCTTGCATTTGGGATGCTTGTGTTATACCTTTTGGCAACATAAGTATGAGGAGGTTCATTGGCTAATCTCTATTTTAAAATGGAAAGGACTCTTAAAGTATGAAAACTAAGAAACATTTTTCATGGATATCTGAAAGGGAAATGATTTGTTCTTAGTTCTATATATGTGACATCTCGGTCCTTCAAATAGCTATGTTACCCTTTTCCTTTTTGGCATCTTACAAATGTACAGCAAAAGCTCCTCTATATATGAAAATACAGATTTAACCACAGCTCACACAGAGGCAGTTCTTGGCTGGCATTCTGTATTGCAGTTGTGCATTTGTAACCTTAAGTTATGGATCAGTATCTGTTCCATGTTTAGTAAGACTACATCATCATGATCATGGTACTGTATGCCACAGTTGGGAATTCTGTCCCAGTCAACCTTAATAGCAACCAGCAGAGGAGGTCTGCTAAGCTGCCAATCAGGGTCTAAGGTGGATGACCTTTTCATCCCCTCTTCACCAGCAAGGAGGCAGTGACAATCAAAAGCAGGACATCTGTCACAATTCCTCATTGTTCACTGGTGGAAGGGGGCTGGAAAAATCATCCTTCTTATGCCCTGATGAGCAGCTGAACAGACCTCCTTTGCTTGATGGTGGCTGCTGGTTGTTAAGGTGGTCTTGGGTTGATGGGCCAGGAGACATGACTTAATTATACATATGTAACCAAGTAGCTGAGGTAGGATATCTGTCCTTGTTTCCTTTGTTTTCTTTTGCTGAAAGCTATGCATATATAACTCAAAAAGAAATTTCCCTCTGTTTCAAACAAAAACAGCTAGGTTTTCATGCTCTTACTTTTACTTACTTACTTTTACTGCTTTTACAGATGTTCAGAGTGCTTTGCCTTCTCACCTTGAACCTGAACCTACTGACTTGAAAGTGGGAGTTTCTCTTCATGGGATAACAAAGATCTATGAATCCAAAGCAGCTGTTCAGAATCTCAGTCTGAATTTTTATGAAGGAAACATCACTTCATTGCTGGGTCACAATGGAGCTGGAAAAACAACCACCATGTAAGTTCCTTTTGAAGAGGAGTTGCTGAGAATGATAAGAAATATACCTTTTGTGGTTTGTGAAGATAAGTGATAAAATATGTGGCATTTTTATACATTAAGATGGGATCAGATGTTGTTTGAGATCTGCTTTTTGAAATTATTTTACACCCTATGCTTTCAACACTCTTTATCTGTCTCAGCAGGTCTTTTTCTCCTTCACAAATGAAAACAGAGTTCTTGTCATTACTGATGAGAACATTTAAAGGATTTTTTCTGCTCTCAGGCCAGAGAATGTATAAGCAGTTACACTTGCTAAAGCTTTTCATTTTGCTGAATTACTGTTATTGAATGCTGCAGCAGCTAGGTCCGTTGTCTGAGACTCATAGTGGGAGAATGACCTGCAGCAACAACTTCAAGTAACACTGTGCACTGTAACACTGTCGGTGCCAAGCACACTTAAGACTTTCAGAGGCTGCAGGCACAGAAATCCGCTAGGGCAGCTTGCTCACTTTTCAGATTTGCTAGTCTGTATGAAAATCATGTCCTACTCAAATGTCATGGTATGCCATTAGAATTCCAGTTTTGTAGATACACTATATCCATGGTCAAATAACTGGAATACATTTTTAGAATCTGATGTACACTTTACAGATCAATCTGTTCTGCCTGCTTTTCTATCACTAAAGTGATTAGTGGGCAGAGGTGAAATAAAATTTTGACACAATAGAAGAGCATTCCTTGTTCTAAGTCCTGAAATAGCCAGATTCTTTCTGGTTCTAAAATACCTTTTTTTACTATTTTTAAGTTGAATAGTTGGGATAAGATTGGCATTAGGAGACACATTGTAAAGTTCTGTGCAGGTAGAATATATGATATATCTCCCCTCTCACTCTTCTCCCAGGATTCAGTTTTTAACTGTTACAACCCCCACTGTAGAGCCATTTAGTGACTAGTGGGGAGCTCATCAAAAAACTATCTAGCTGTGTCCCTGCTCCAAGACACAGAATGACACAGGCATCCCCTGAGACTTCCTGGAGGTCATTGTTCTGCATCTAGCTATAACCAATGTCCCCCTTCCACTCTCTGCTGGCCACTAAATGGCTGTTGAGTGGAGGCTGCAGTATCTAAAAGGTGAGTCCTCTGGGGATTTTGGTTGTTGCACAAGGTTGGTGGAGGATTCAGCGATGAGGTGAATGGCAGTAATGCTTCTCCTCTTGCCTAAGGAAATGGAAGAACATGGGCTGCCAGAACTGGTTATTAATCTAATCTTTTTTTTTTCCCCTCTTGTAGATCTATTCTAACTGGTCTGTTCCCTGCTTCATCGGGCAATATATTTGTTTATGGTAAAGATATCAGAACCGACCAGGAAATTATAAGGAAAAACATGGGGATATGCATGCAGCACAATGTATTATTCAGTTACCTCACCACAGAGGAGCACTTGTTGTTATATGGCTACATCAAAGTACCCCACTGGAGCCAGGAGAAATTGCAGGAGGAAGTAGAAAGGTACATCAAAGTGATGAGAAGGAGGAGGGCCAGGGAATGCAACTTTCTGTTCATTCCTATGATCTTTACGTGGTGTGTGTGAAAACTGCATGTGAGAATTCCACCGCTACATTAAAAAGTGCTTTAATCTGTTTTGGGAGAAAAAGAATCTCTGGTGATTATTTATAAATACAAAATCGTTTAAAAATATTCCAAATTTACAAAGAAAGCCAGTGTGGTATAGTAGTTTTGAGTACTGTACTGTATCTCTGGGAGGCCAGCTTTCAAATCTCTGTTCAGCCATGGAGGCCCACTGGGTGATCTTGGGAAGTCACACCCTCTCAGTTGCAAGGAAGGCAATGACAAACCTCTTAATAAATCCTGCCAAGAAAATCTTATGTTGAGGTCACCATACATTGAAGTTGATGTGCATAACGACAGCACATCCACAATTGTAGTGGCCCCTCCACTTTTTCAAGGCTTCAGGGTGCAGAATCTTCATAAAAGTGGAAAAATGCAAATAACTCCCCCTGTGATCCCCCTCCCTTTTCCTTATGGGGCTGCCCCTTCCCATTCCCTTGTCTTTCGCAAACAGGGGCCAGAGCCAAGGGAATAGAGGAAGAGATCTGAAGCCCTCCACGCCCTTGCATTTTGCCTCAGTGTGAGTTTTCACTGCTCTGGAAGTAAGAAAGAAGGTTCATGTGAGCCTTCCCCCATTTCCTTATCTTTTGTCCAAACACTTGCCCTCCTTCTCTGTGTCTGTTAAAAGGCAAGGGAATGGGAGGAGGAAAATAAGGGGGAAGGCATGCGCATGCTTTGTGAATAATCAAATTAATAATGGCCAAACCCACAAATGTGGAAGGAGGACTGTACACACATGCATTGTCTAGCCTGTCCTTGACAAAGAATGGGGTTGGGTTGGGTGTGGGCTAGACTACTGTATAAAGAATCAGATTGATCTGAAATGAGAAACCTTAAACTCAGACTTCAGGATCATCTTTCTTCTGGTTCCTGAGAATGTGTGGTATCCATACGGCTCTGTCTGTGTATGGATACCTAGGGCTTCGTGACCTTTAAACATGGTAGGCTGTTCCTGCTTATGGCTGTGAGAATATCTGTTGTGACTCAGGAGAAATCCTGTGTTGTCATACTATGTTACCACCATGAATATGTATTGACCTGTTAATCTTCATTCCACGGGTAACAGAGAAATTTATCACTTGTTTTAATGAGTTAGGTACTGATATTTCTTCTTTATATAAGTTTTAAATTGATTTTTTTAACGTGGTTTATATTATTGATGGTGTAGTGACATTAATACTTGCCTAAAAGTAGGATAAAAATTGAATAAATGCATAAGATTTAGTTACAGATCTCAAAAGCATGATTAAACAACATCCATTGTGAACTTTCGTGAAGTTTATCACCACAGGTTTTCTTCCTCAAGGCTTAACTGACTTCCATGAGCCTTATAGTGCAATCCTAACTCAAAAATGCAATGGTTATAGTACATCAGACACGAGCTTCTTCTGTCCACAGAAGAACTTCCTTCTGGATCTGATCTCAGTGATTTGCTGATAGAGCAGTCTGCCAGAGGAGCTGCTCTGCTGGCTAACTTTACCTGCAGAAGGTTAGGAAAGAAAAGAAAAGATTAGGGAGTGAAGGAGAGACCAAGTTACACCAGATCCAAACCTCCTCCAGCCCAGGGACCTACATTGCCAGCACAAAATTATATTGGGACAATCTTCATCCTAAATAATTTCTGAAGTCTGTAAGATTGGATTTGGCACAGTTTCAGCCTATCTAGTGTCAGCTCAGCTGGCCCTTGGCCATAATTGAGTGCATTGACCATAATTTAGATGGCTGAGGATCAGCTAAGCTGACACTAAGTCAGCTGAAGCTGTGTTGAATCCACTGGCTTTGGCCTAATTTTTAGCCAATATAGTGCATGTGTTCTTGGCGTGTGGGAAATTTGGCTCAAGCATAATTCAATTCTCCCTTGCTTTCTCTTTGTTCTTTGTTCTTTTCTTTTTCTTTTTTTGGCACAGGGGAGGGTTGACTTTTGTGGAGACTGATCTGTTAGCAGATCCCTCTTTCAGCTGATCTTTTGAGATTAGCCAAGGGAAGGGGATTATATTGACAGAAAGCCAGTTCAGGAGGTAGATAGCAGGCACAAGAGGCTTTTCCCTAGTCTTGAGCTGTTATACTTGCCACATCTTTGAGTGAGATTTGAACTCTTCACCAGCTAAGATTGCATTTGAAGCTGACTGGACTAGTCACTATGTCATTAAAGAAAGCTAGAAAAGGGAGAAGATAATTTCCCAATTTACTAGAAGGATTACTGGACAGGGTGTGACTGGGTCCAAATAAGCTTTTCCTCCCTTTGGTTGAGGCAGAATAATAAAGCCCGTTGAAATATTGATACAGATGTCAAGATTTCATCATATTACTCCAATGCAAGCATATTCACGTTGCCAGGAACAAATAGCTCTTGTACTGCTGTTTTTCCTCATCTATTATTTTCATTTCATTTGGTTTTATTATACAGTTTTTAAGGCTGCCTTGTACCACTTTGGAAACATAAATCAGCCTTCACTGTCCATCCAAAATGAGTTTGTAGTTGCCATGTGTCACTGGGGTTTGGGAAGCAGGTCAAATATGCATTTGGATCTCCCATTGCAATTCCAAACAGTAGCTCTGAACCCTTTACTCTTGTCTTGTTGGCCAGAAATTCTGAAAAGTCTGTAAAGGAAACAAGTCAAGAAAAGTGTTAAATCACAGTTCTTCCAGATCTGAGGAAATAGTCTTTCATTTGTGCTAATAATGCTTTGATATGTGTCAAGTCGTTTTCCTCTGACCTACATGGAACAAAACAAACATATTTTCTTTTTCTGTTTCCTGTTTTGAAGGACTTTGAAGGAAACTGGATTATACAGCCATCGTCACAAACTGGCTGGCTCTTTATCAGGAGGGATGAAAAGAAAGCTGTCAATATCTATTGCTCTCCTTGGAGGTTCAAAGGTTGTGATTTTAGATGAACCAACCACTGGGGTTGATCCATGTTCAAGGAGAGGCATTTGGGAGATTATATCAAAGAACAGAAGAGGTAATATGAGCAGGAAAACTGACATTCTAGGTTTCTGAAGCGATGGTGTAAAAAATGGGTTTTAATACTATGACACTTGTGATAAAAATCATTTGGGGATCAAGGTGAGCTTGAATTATGATTGAAACTCATGAATAGAGTAGCAGGTAGCCTTAGAGGAAACTATTTGTTCTAATGCTAGATGTCTAAAACTGAGATTTCTCATGGCCAGGCTATAAGAACTTTATATCCTTTATCACCAAAGAACCCAAGGAGTTGCCTAAGAAGGCATGAGTTAAATTGTATTGCCCTCTAGGAAGTGTTACAAGCCCCACCAACTAATCCAGCACCTCCTTAGGTGGATCAAGGAGCCAACATAGCTCTTGCTAACTGGCTTTTTAAAGTCTTAGCCCCATTGGGTTTGCTTTTCTGCCTCAGTAACTCATCTCCTACAAGGAAGATTCTGCCACTGTGATTGAAAATTTCTTCCTGTCCCCTTTCTCAAGCTTCGTACTTTCTCTGGGAAGTTACAGATGTGCTGTATTTTTTGTATTTTCAGGCAGAACGATTATTCTCTCCACCCACCATTTGGACGAAGCTGAGGTCTTGAGTGACAGGATAGCATTCTTGGAACATGGGGAGCTCAAGTGCTGTGGATCCCCATTCTACCTCAAAGAAACATTTGGCAATGGATACCACCTGATCCTTACTAAGAAAAAGGTTTGCAATTTGTATGCAAACATTTGTATGCTTTGCATAGGTTTCTATTGTCACAGGTGGTGAAGTTACATCTGGTTAAGAAGAAAAATGAAGAAATGGCACTTGTTGAATGTATCTGAGAGGATTATTGCACATACAATGATAGGAAGCAGTAAAATCCAAGGTGGATAGGTTGAATTTGGAAAAGGAATCAAATGTGTATGTGCTACTTGGTCTAAATTTGCTAAACAAAAAGATGATTTTAATTTTAACACTCATATACACACCCCAAGCAACTCCTGCTTGAGGTGGCTAGATGCTCACTTCAAGACCAATTAGCACTTTCTTTGGTTTAATTGAAATCCAGATCTCATGCTGGATTGCTTTATTGTGGTGTGTTTCTTTCCTGTCTCCAGGGCCCAAGTCTAAATGTTTCAGAAGAATGTGATACCTCTGCAGTGACAGCCATGATCCAGTCTCATCTTCCAGAAGCCTATCTCAAGGAAGACATTGGTGGGGAGCTTGTCTATGTACTTCCTAAGTTTAACAGTAAAGCCTCTTCAGCTTACCAGTCTCTCCTGAAAGGCCTGGACAATGGCTTGGGTGATCTCCATATTGGCTGCTATGGAATTTCAGACAGCACCGTGGAAGAAGTTAGTGTCTACCAGTTTTTAAACATTTGTTTAGCTTTTCATAGCTCATTGTTTTATTACTGCAGTTTTTACCCTGCTGATGTACTGATTGTTGCTTCATTGTGTTATACTGTTCTGTTTATTACTTGTAAATAGCCCGATAATATTGTAATTTTAGTGAAGGCTAGTATACACATTTATTGAAGAATTAGCTCTGTTGAAATCTACATGTATTAAATAAATAAATCTCCTAAAAGTAGGTGTGGCAGGATCAGGATGTAGAAATGTTGTCACTGATTGAGCAGTACCATAAAAATATGTCCACACATTGAATGCATTTGTCTGTATCCATTGGCACAATAACAGAATTACAGCAGGGATATATAGTGCATATAGTCTCCTGTGACCATGACAACTGATGACATAGTCAAGATCCAAAGAGCTGCAAATGGACTTAGTGGCTCACTGATGACAAATGTGACAGCCCATACAGTAGAAGCAGCCTCACTCTTGAGCAGTAATCTTCTGGCTGTAGCAGTTGGTAATTCAGTTATGTCCAAGGATTTTCCAGCCAGAAGGAGGAGGGAGAAAGAGCTACTGATGGACTATGGGACTGACTCATAGGAAAGATGTCAGTCCTCAGAAACAACCCTACAGTTGATCTCCAGATTTTTACTGTTGATTTTGTTTTAATGGTGATTTTGCGGCAGAACTTTCTTTGAAACCTCGCTTGCCTTTTTGTATAGACTGAGTTCATAGAATTGTCGTTGGCAGGAAGACTGAACTGACTGTACTCTTGCAACAGAGCAACTCAGAGCTCTTATCCCATTCTGTTCCTTCTCTGCTTTTTGTCCACTCTTTTTAGATACAGCATCTAGGCCATAGTTTCTGGCTAGGGTGTCCAGTTATGTATTACTCCCCCAGTAAATAGATTGGATAAATTTCACATATATTTGTGCGTGTGTTTGTGTGCGTCTGTGTGTGTACGTCTAGAAATCATTACTATCATTTAAATAGAAATAAATGCATACTATCATAATTTGCTGTGAGCAAGTGACCTCTGTGAGTAATCACAGAGAATAAATATTGATGTATACTTCAAGCTCCCACCCCCACTTCCCTTCTTATGATTCTTTATCTTTAAACCAAACACCCACCACAGGACACCTTCTAACAAAAAACAGAACTTGTTAAAGTAGGATAAATGATCACCCTACTTCTTGTATATTTCATATCTCTAAAGGACAGTGCAGAAAAACTGCTGAAAAAGTGAGCAGAATTTGTCCTAAGAAAGCAAAACTCACCTGAATTAAAATTAGTGTTTTTATCTTGTTATTATGCAGGTGTTTCTCAATTTGACTAAAGATATGGCTAAAGATGAACAAGCTGCTGTTGGCCTGTCTGAAAATGTCTGCAGCTATACTCTGGAGAATGATGACCCCTCCATGGGCTCTGATAGCTTCACTGAAAGAGATGGTATGAATTTGTCCTTGATTGGGATCCCCAATAGCTAAATAAATAGCTACATTGTCATCTTCCTTTGGGTGTAATTCTCAAGGAAAGAGGGTCCCTGTTATCTAGAGAAATACACAGTGTGGCAGTCCTCCCCACAGGAAAGTTATACAAATCAGGAGGCAGTCCCCACTAGATCCTGTTTTATTGTCCTGGGACTGTAATATTTTTCTCTTGTAAAACTGCTGCTATATATACCTGCATGCTCTTGCTCCCCTTGCCCACCAAAAAACATGACTGTACCTGTGGAACAATTTATCACTTCTCCTGCCGTAAACGTTGAGTCTTGATTCTCTGAAGGAAAGGTTTGAGCATAAAGGTTCTTCTTCGTGGTCTCTGTGCCTCACACACTAGGAGCTTTCGCGGGTGTGCGGTAGCGTTTGGAAGATTCTAGAGCTTAGTAGCTTGGCGGGAACCCCTCCCCCATGCCCGTACTGAGCATGCTCAGCCCGCCGAGCAACGGTCTCTCTTCAGTTCTTTCTCATCCGCCGTCGCAAATGGAAGGTTCTTTGTTAAGTGGCGTATTGGCTTATTTCTTCGATTGTATTTCTTGGCTTGACTAACGGACTTCGGATATTTGACTACATTTTTTGGATCTTCGGACTTAATTTCTGGTATTTCGGATCCCTTTTATCCCCCTCCGCTTCTCTTCGTGACTCTTCGACTTCTTCTCCGCTCTTTTGCCTTCTGAGTTTCCCTCCTTCTTCGAACTTATTTGTCTATGTCGGCCTTGTTCAAGAACTGCATAAACTGTGGTTGTAAGGTCACCCTGTCCGACAGACACCGCGAATGCCTTTTTTGTTTGGGTGAAACCCACAATGTCAAGGCTTGTTCGATTTGTTGAGAGTTTACGGCCCAAACTCTACAAAACCACTCCTCCCATTTGAAATCTTACTGCTGGGAGGAGTCCCTACAAGCAAAGGAACAGCCTGAGGTTTGCGTCATCATGTCTGCGTCATTGACATTGGGGCGACCAACAACCACTCCATCGACGGTGTCGGCGGCTGCCTCTCTGTCTGTGACTACGGTATCGGGCTTGGTACTGCCCTCAAGACCACCAATATCATTGCTGCCGAGGATCCCAAAATTGCCCTCGGCCACAACGACCACTCCGGAGGTACCTGCGGGCTCGCAGGCAACAAAGTCATCCAGGCCTCTTACTGCCACACAGCGGAAACGTCCCGCCTCTCAGGACATTTCCAAAGACAAGGAGAAGAAGAAGGAGAGGAAGGAGAAGAGGCATTCTCCTTCCAAGATGACCCGGTTCCCATCACCTCCACCTACTGAGCTCACTCAGGATCCAGGTGAGCAGTTGGACCAACAAGAGGTCCTTGAGGTGTCAGACGAGGAGCAGGCCATGGAGGTCTTGCCCTCGGAACCACCCATTTTGACGGCTGCGGTACCCCCGCTGAATCGCCGTAAGATGGTGGACTGCCGGGAGGAGATAGTGGCCCAACATCAGCCCACGTCCAGTCACCAGGTGGCGCCTGGAAGGAGTGCGTCTCACTCTCCAGAATGCAGAGTCAGACCTCAGTCACCACGCTATCACGAAGCGTACACCGAGAGGGCCCACTCTCACCCCTCCACTGACTCACCGCTCACCTCCACTTCCCATATTGTGAGGTACGGTCAGGAGCATATGTGGTGAGAGTACCTGGCCTCGTACCTCTCCTATTCACCATCTTACAGGGATAGGTACCACCGAAACCCAAGACATTGGTCACCCTACTGGAAGTCCTGTTTGCCGTCCAGTGAGAGGTAACACTCCCAGAATTGGAGGTCACCGAGCCGAACAGTTTCCAGATCACCTCGCCATCGGAGGTCCAGGGAGCCCACACCCCAATATAGGGCGGTGTCTCCTCCCCCGAGGGTAACTTCGACTGCCACCCGTCCGGTTACCGAGTCTGCCTTGACACAGACAACAGCCCTGGCCACAACGGTGACACAGGCGATACAGCGTGCACAGCCTGCTGTGGTGCCGATAACAACATCATCGACACCTCAGCCAACAGCCATGGCCGTCTTGCCATCTACGGTACCGGTAACCATCACGGCACCAATGGTTACCCTGGCGTTACCACCCCAGAGGTCATCAAGGGAGAGGTCCACCGACGGGTCGTCTCACTCTTCTCAGTCGTACGAGACTGATTCTGACTCCAATGAGTCTACGCCTATGTCCCAAGAGTCGCCACCCATGGTCTTCGGAGATCCAGGACCTGAGTCGGCACCGGAGGACATGAAGCAGTTCTCCGCCATCCTCCTTCGGATGGCTACAGCGCTCGGGCTGAAGGTTGCAGACCCGGCTCCAACAGTACAGGACCCAGTTTTCCAGTATGTTGATACACGTCCGCCTTCCACTGCACCCCTGCCATTTCTACCAGCCCTCATGGAGGCCCTGAAACATCCTTGGGCCAAGCTGGCGTCTGCCCAGCCAATTCCACATCGGCTCGAGCACTTGTACCGCACACAGAAGGAGGACGCTGAGTTCCTCTTCAACCACCCGGTGCCGAACTCCATAGTCGTAGAATCCGCACAGACCAAAGGTGGCAACAGGGCGCACACCACTCCACCAGATCATGAGGGCCGCAGGCTAGACACCTTCGGAAGGAGGTTCTACACCACCTCCTCCTTAATCACAAGGGTGTCGAACACACAGGGTTGCCTGGCAGCCTATCTATGGAACTTGCTCGACAGGTTCTGCCCACTTCTGGCCAACCTTCCTGAAGAGAGCCGCGTAAGTGCCATGCAATTCTTCAATGAAGCGGTGGCACTTGCGAATCAGCAGATTGTCTCTTTGAGGCATACCGTGGAGGTTACAGTGAGAGAGATGGTCGGCTCCGTCTCCCTACGACGGTACGCGTGGCTTTGATTGTCGGGGCTGCAGGAGGACAGCAGGAGGAGGATAGAGGACCTCCCCTTCGATGGCCAAGGGCTATTTAATGCCACAACCGATGAGGCGATGGATCATCTTGTCAGGGCGCGCCTAACTGCCAAGATGGGCATACACCAGCCACTCATCCTCGCTGTGGCGCAGGTCCTTGTCCATCACATACCAACAGCAGTCTCCTCGCTCGGCTACATCCAGACCGTCCACTGCGTCCTCAGCATGAAGACCTCTTCGGAGATGCCCGTCATCTTCTTCTAAGAAGTCTTCATCTGGGACAAAATCCTGGTTTTGACTGCCTTTGCAGGTCGCCACCACAGGCAACCTTCAGCCTGCCAGCAGCCTTCAAAGATCAACTGAGTCTGGCCAGACATCTCACCAAGTGGCACCAAATCACCACGGACTCTTGGGTTCTTTCCATCGTCCGTCTTGGCTACGCCATAGCATTTCAAGATATTCCACCGCGAGGCGTCTATTATTCCGCCCCGGCCAGCTCAGTCCTGCTGGAAGAAATCCAGTCCCTACTTCAAAAAGGAGCGATCAAGAGACTTCCGTCGGCTTCTTCTCCCGGTACTTCATGGTACCGAAGTCGGACGGAACCCTGCGGCCTATCCTGGACCTCAGAGGAGTGAATGACTACATCCACCCCAAGAGGTTCAAGATGGTCACTCTAGCCTCGATCCTCCCCTTCCTCTGACGAGGGGACAGGTTCGCCTCCATCGATCTTCGGGATGCTTATTTCCACATTGCCATTCACCCGCAGCACAGACGATACCTACGGTTTGCGGTCCACAGCACCTGTTACCAATACAAGGTGCTACCATTCGGACTCCCTACCGCTCCCAGGGTCTTCACCAAATGCATGGCCCCGGTGGTATCGTACCTGTGGATGAAAGGCGTCTCGACCTACCCTTACCTGGACGACTGGCTGTTGGTGGCGTCCTGCAGACAAAAACTCTACAGAGACATCCACCACACACTCACCCTTCTGACCTGTCTTGGTCTCCGGGTCAACCCGAAAAAGTCCCATCTCGAGCTGATGAGGGTTCTCGATTTCATCGGGGCAACCTTGGACTCGGTATCGGCCAAGGCCTACTTGCTGATGGACCGTGCACGGACCCTTCATCGGGTCGCATCTTCAGTCTTCGACGCCCCGATGGTATCAGCGAGGAGAATTCAATAACTCCTCGGGTACATGGCCTCGACTACTGTCGTTACCTACCTGTCCAGACTCCGTGCTCGACCACTTCAGCACTGGTTCGTCCGAGTATTTAACCCGCTTCAGGACGACCAGAAATGTTTGCTTCGGATACCTCCGTGGGTCCGCTACTCCCTGCTATGGTGGCAGTCTTACAGCCATCTCCTCTCAGGGATGCCCTTTCGGGAACCGTCTCTACAGCTCACAGTGAGAGCAGACGCTTCCCTTTTCGGATGGGGAGCCCATTGTGGCGACCTCAGAGTCCAGGGCTGGTGGATCGACGACGAGACCATCCTCTAAATCAATGCTCTCAAGCTCCTTGCCATTTGGAAAGCTCTGAGGGCATTTCGACACATGGTGACGGGCCGTACGGTGTTGATCTTAACGGACAACACGACAGCAGTTTGCTATGTCAACAGGCAAGGAAGGACTCATTCAACCACCCTCCTCAACATAGCCCTCGACATCTGGGACTGGTGTCTCTCGCTTCACATCCATCCGGTAGCGATGCACCTGGCCGGGCAGGAAAACACCACAGCAGACGTTCTCAGCAGGGACACCTCTTGCCACCACGAGTGGTCCCTCTCAAGCAAGGCATTCCGGATGATTCGAGACCGGCAAGGCGAGCCGGAGATCGACCTCTTCACCTTGCACCAGAACGCGAAGTGCCGTCGGTACTGTTCGAGGGCCGGACAGGGTCACGACTCCATTGGCTACGCTTTCCAGTTAGGGTGGAATGGAGGGCTCCTTTACGCATTCCCTCCATTTCCCTTCCTGGGCCAAGTGGTCTCCAAGATCTTCGCGGACCGAGCCAACGTCGTCCTCATAGCCCTGTACTGGCCAAGGCAGCACTGGTTCAGCCCCCTGTTCAAGGCCACTCACGGTCAACTCCTCAGGCTCCCGACAATGCAGGATCTCCTGTCCCACTCCAATGGTCTTGTTCTCCATCCAGACCTGCCACTCCTGGCCCTTCATGCCTTGCGGATATCGTCTTAGACGATTCCGTCATCGGTAATGTCTTGACTGCAGCCAGGAAGGAGTCAACATGCCGCAACTATCACTACAAATGGCAACGATTTGTTGCCTTTGCCGAGACACGACGGGAGCCGGTATCGCCTGTCAACCTGCCTACCGTGCTCCATTTCCTTCTACACCTTCGGCAACAGGGCCTAGCCTTCCCTTCCCTGAAGGTCTACCTTGCCACCACAGTGGCTTACCAATCTCCACGGTCTCCATTAGCAGCTCTCTTCCGCGATGCTACCGTGAAGCAGTTTCCGAAGGGCCTGAAGCTCCTTTATCCACCGGTATTACCATTGCTACCACCATGGTCGCTTTCCTTGGTGCTGTCGCAGTTGATGAGACCGCCCTTCGAGCCCATGGCCACCGCTGATGACAGGCTCCTTACCATAAAAACTGCTTTCCTGCTGGCTGTCACCTCTACCAGGAGGGCAAGTGAGCTGACAGCCTTACGCTCCGACGAGCCCTACCTCATGTTCCACAGGGACAAGGTGGTCCTTCGACCTGACATCTCCTTCTTGATGAAGGTAGTATCTAACTTCCATCTCAGTCAAGACATCATCTTGCCAAACTTCTACACAGACCCAACTACACCTCTGGGGCGATCCCTTCACTCCCTGGATGTTCATTGGCCTTGGCCTTCTACATTGACAGAACTGCCCTTTTCGACAGACTCCGCACCTTTTTGTGTGCTATGGTAGGCGTCGAAGAGGCCACAAGGTGTCCACCCAACGTTTTTTCCAAATGGGTGGCCCAGACTATCCTGCTGGCGTACAAAATGGCTAGGAAACCTCCGCCAGCCTTGCTTCGGGCTCATGCCACCAGAGCCATGGCGACATCAGCAGCTCTCCTGTGAGGAGTTGACCTGCAGGAACTGTGCTGTGTGGCAACCTGGTCCCAGCCATCAACCTTCATACGCCACTACAGACTTGACTGCCAGTCCCATAGAGACGCCCGTTTTGGAAGTGCAGTGCTGGCTTCCATTCTCTAGGACCTGACCCACCATCCAACCGGTAAGCTACAAAGTCTCCTAGTGTGTGAGGCACAGAGACCACAAAGAAGAAGAACAGGTTGCTTACCTGTAACTGTGGTTCTTTGAGTGGTCATCTGTGCCCTCACACACACCCGCCCAGCTGTCCCCTCTTTCTCAGGTCCCTTACTGGCGGACTACAGAACTGAGGAGAGACCGTTGCTTGGCGGGCTGAGCATGCTCAGTACGGGCATGGGGGAGGGGTTCCCGCCAAGCTACTAAGCTCTAGAATCTTCCAAATGCTACTGCACACGCGCGAAAGCTCCTAGTCTGTAAGGGCACAGATGACCACTTGAAGAACCACAGTTACAGGTAAGCAACCTGTTCATTGGAGACAATTTTATAATGTTTCCAAAACAAGTCTGTGAGGAAACTAGTGAGAGAATTTGTTAAGCACCCAATATGCCAGATCACAAGGTTTCAGATAAACCACATTTACTAAATACACTGTAATACAAGCTGGCACAGCAACCATGTATTTGGCCCTTTAGGTATCTGACCATCATTCTCATTTTTCATTCATAATACAATCAGAAATTTAGCAACCTGGCTTGTATAGAAGACAGGCTTGCCAGAATAAATGAACTCTGATGAAGCCCAACCTTAGCCATGTCTATAAAGGAATAATCAGTGAGACTTTTCAAGTAAATATACTTTATACAGAGAATGTGTCTATCAACCTCCAAAGGAATATGCAATGAATCCTTTCTTTCAGAGTACAGGCAACAGTTTTGGGAGTGAATGTGTCATATTGTACTTTTGACTTAATGTATAACCTTGCCAATTTAAATCTCAGTCATCAACCACCCTGCAAGGGCCAGAGAGTATAAGACAAAGAAATCATATTTCTAGGACAGCAATTTGCATATGGGAGCTGTAGCTGGCAAACGTGGCTAGAAAAGCACCTTGACTCTTAGTTCACATAGAGGTAATAAACTTTTCTCTGAGTTGCGCTGTCTCATTGCAGTTGCGAGCTAGGTTTCTAGTCTGGCATTCTCACTGACCTGCTAGTTTTCTGTAAGTATGTTTTATTTGTATAGAAAAAACTAAATAGTGTGAGTTTTCCTTGTAATTTGAAGTAATACAGCCCAGACAGTTAGCCACCTCAGTGTGAAGTTTCTAACACTGTAAAGCCAGTTGTGGCGCTTATTTAGTTTTATTAGTTTATTTAACAATTTATATGTTACACTTTTAACTCTCAAGCATTCCCAAGATGGCAAAAATGTGAATACAATCATGAGAAGAGATAACATCTGATTTAGCATGAGCATGCCAGTTCTCAGTGGTTAACTATATAAACAAACTGAATGCAAAACAAGGTGCTGTACCATATGAATTTTTTTCGGGGTAGCACCAGAGAATGGCTATCTTTGATACTGTGGATATTTTAAATAAGTAGGTACATAGACCATGGAAAGGTGACAAAGATCAAACCTCATGGCTATCTATGTGTAACACCAAAACTGCAGTTTCCATGTTCCACTGCTGGTAACTTTATTGGATTGATTCAAAACATTTACCGTATATATCACCTTCAAGGTTGCCAGAGCCCTCAGGGTGACACACAATGGAGACAATGTTCTCTTTTTTTTTCCCCCAGTAGTTCCATGTGGGTCCCTCAGTCAAAAATAGCTTTGGTGACATCACTTCTGGTTATATCAAATACACTGCTCCAGCCCATTTGAGGTTGTCCTTATATTCACTCTCTCGGCAGTACCCACTTTGTGCTTCTACTTTCATCATCTTCGCGCTTTCCATATCACATGAGATTAGGCAACACATAATTCAGTGGCATTGTCCCTGGTTCAGTCTCTGGCATCTCCAAGGAAAAAGATGAAGTAGCAAGGGGGTTAAGAAGACCACTGCTTGAAACCTTGTATGGGTGCTGCCAGTCTGAACAGACAATGCTGTTCTAAATGGGGAAAAAAACTATTTGTTCTGGTATATGTAAAGTTTCTTAACGTGCCTCCTTTGCCTAGCACCTGGGCCAGTGCTCCTGGAACGAGGGTGGGAGTGATTTGCACTTCTTTTGGTATACTGGTGAGTCAGTCAGCTCTTGCTGCAGCTTCTCTGCTTGATATGTTGTTCTCCCTTAGCCTTTGTTCTGGGGCCAGTTGCAGTATGGAGAAGGTTAAGTGCAGTTTTGCATAGTTGGGAATATGGGACTCCCATAAACGTGAGTGTGTTAGTAAGACTTCATTTCATAACATATCAGATATGTTGCTGTCTCATTCCTTTGCCCTCTGCTATAGTTGCAAGCATGCAGGCTGTGAGAGGTCCTAGATATTTTCTCGACTGAAGCACACAGAAGAATGGGCAAGAGGAATGTTCATGAGGCTCTAGGACTACAGGTTGCTCATCCCCACTCTAGGTGGTGATAATTCTTAATTCTTGATTAGAAGTAACCTAGATGATTTTTAAAACCTTTTTCCCAGTTGTCCCATGCATTCAGTATAGCATACTCACCCCCTTCCCATGATATAAACAGTAACTACATGAAGTAGGTTAGACCGAGAGACAGTGCAAGGTCTCCCAGTGAGGTCTGTGATGGCAAAGGAATTTGGACTCCTATATTTCCCCACTCTACTTCACATCTTCGAGCCACTCCACCACATTACAAAGCTAAACCCACTACATGGAACTCACAAACTCCAGTGGAAATCTACATATTCCTTCAGCACAAAATGGATCCTTATGAAAAATCTTGTGGGCTAATTGTAACGATATCTGTACGCTAAGGGCATTACATGATTGAGTGTCATGGTTGCTATGCTGCTATGCTTGTGATTGTTGCTGTCAACTGGTGTGTTTTTTGTTTACTCTTTTATGTTTTGTATTTTTTTAAATTTCTTCATCAGAAGTTGTGTTGATGCATTTAAAACTTAAACGAAAATGAATGAAATTATAGTTAGAAGGAATCTTGCAGGAAACCATGGCTTGTTTAAGTTAATGAACAAACAGTGGGAATTCCTGTGCAAAGCTGTAGTAAAGGCTTTCTTTCCCACCGTGATGTGTAACACAGGGCTGCCCACCCTGGGCAGTTCACATCCTCTTACAATGACGTTATTGGATGCAACTTTAGGGAATGTACTCAAGAAAGATACTGTAAGTCTTGCAAAATGCTTTGGCTGGCTAAAGATACTATAAATTCCACACTTTCCACCCCTGGGAAGACAGCGCTGGTGTAAAGTATCAAGCTTCAGGTATTATCAAATACTTGAATATTCATTTGAGAAACAGGAACTCCCTTTTAAATCTTTCTTGTTCATTCTGGGTGGGGTGTATCAGAGTTTGTAAACATTATTTGTTTGGAATATAGCTCCCTGAATCCATCAGCCAACATGAGAGTTGGTCACGTTGGCTGAGAGATTCTGGAGGTTCATTCAAAAAAATAATTTTCCCAAGCTCTGCATCATTGAAATGTCAGTGCTGTGATGAAACAAGGCTCGTTACTTAATGTGTCATCATATTTCATTCACTTCTTACTGAACAGATCAAGCACTAGTTCAACTGAAGAAGTCAAACAACTGTTCTCTGTTGGTGAGGAAGGCCACCGCCTTATTCATTAAGAGGTTCCATCACACTCGGCGTAATGTGAAAGGTTTCATTGCTCAGGTCATCCTTCCAGTGCTCTTTGTGACGGCTGCCATGGGTCTAGGCACCTTGAGAGCTAAAGTGGCAGAGTACCCAGCACTGCATCTCTCACCATCTGTGTACGGCTCCTCCGGGCAGGTAGACTTCTTCGGGTAAATATTTCTTTCATATTGTTCAGTTAATATCATGGGTCTAGGGCAAGAAAGTTGGTTGTGTAAGCAAGCATTCATGCTATTTGAGTCTGGGGAAAAGAAAACCCTTTGCTGGCAGTATCATAATGAAGTATGCTAGGAATGTGATGATGGAAGAGGACAAGGCAAAAGACAGATTATTGTGTTAAATGCAGCAGTTCGATGCTTTATAGAACTGGGAGGGTCTCTGTGTACCTCTTCTGGAACGAATGATGAAGCTGTCATGAGATGGTTTAAGTAGAAAGAAAACATTTTCAGTAATGCTCAGCTAAAAAGATTCTGACAGGTCAGTAGTGCCTTATGTTGTTAGTATTGCTCTGTGATTATATAAGCTAGTCAGTCAGCAAGCACATAGGCATGGTGCTGAACTTCCCCGATTCTGCCTCCTACACCGGTTGGTTAGTTCCAAGGCTCCCCTTGGTAATCTGCAAGCAGATACTGCAAAAGTGCTGCATTGTAGTCTCTCAGTGAGTCTGTGTGTGTGTTGAAAAGTTCACTTCAACAATTTGATAAGGAATGCTAAAAACTATGTCCAAGCAATCATAGCTACATATCTGGTATCTATCTTCCAAGTTAGTTAGAATTAATTAGTCTAGTTAGAGAATTATGCTATACTCACTTTTAAGTTCATGCCTTAATGTGTCACCTAGCAAAGTGCTAACATGGAAGATCATGAGGAACAAGTCACCATTTATTTGTGTGAATACCACATATTTGTTCTTTGTTCTTTGTATTGCAATATAAAACAATATCTGACTCTCAGTTTGCTTACTCGGTTTAGCTATAATCATACTTATCTTCTGTCCTGCATCTTATAATATTATCTGTAATATTATACATTTTTGTTGTGTGTTTTGAAATCCTAGAAATTACAATGAAACAACCAATGCTCTGGTAGAATCATTGCTTTCTTTCCCTGGAGCAGATAACACGTGCCTGAATAAAAGTAATTTGTAAGTAGCTCTTTTTCTCTTTCTTTGAAATTCCTGTTGTGGAATGGGAAAGGACAAAAAAATTAAAAGTCACCAGGGATTAAGGACATCTTTTGATCATCTGCAAAACTGTGACACTCAAATGTCCAAATCAAAGACAGACACTCTATGAAACAATCCACTTGTTAAAATATCTTATGTTTTCTGAAGGTGCTATCCAAGCATACTTGGAAAGTTCTGTACAAAGCAGTTCCAAATAAATATGATCAGCATATGGTGCAAGACAAATCATTTCCATCAAAAAAATTAGACTTGCAACATAGACCTAAGCACATTTGCCCAACAGTAAACACACTGACTTCAATAAGGCTTATTCCCAAGTAAGTGTGAATAGAATTTCAGCCACGAAGCTGAATTTTGTGCATGTTAACTTGTAAGCAAGCATACATACTGTGACATATGTAATGATAGAGTTTAGCTTTATAGTACAATACTAGACTTGCCTATTCAGAATTAAGTTCCTTTAAATTCAGTGAGAATGTAAGTAGGAATTCAGCTTTAGTTATCCCAGCAATAATTACTCATTGGGGACAAGGGCTAAATGGATATGTCATCTATATTCATAGTCAATCCGCCTATATTGTCCAAACTGTCTGAGAGATGTATGGAAAACATGGTGGATTTTCATCTGGAAAGCTTTAAAAGGGATTGGTAACTGACTTTGAACAATTCTTACAAATCCTTGGGGAATTATTTCTGCAAATTGTACATGGTCAATCAAGCATCTCAGGATTATCCAGTTAATGATCTGACCTTACAATACTCTGGTTACAATACTCTAGTATGGGGTTCCCTTCTGATCTCAAGATAATTGTTGTTTTTATATTAATTCTTGATTTTCTTGCTAAGGAATTTTGAAGCAGGCCTCATTAGACCTTTCCAATCAATATCACAATTCAGCAACTAAAAAGAGATTGACAGAGCAATAGGCAGAATCATTAAGAATCAAGCAGGGCAGAGCAAATTCAGCCTGCCTTGAAGCAAGTAGGATTTGTTGGGAGCTCTTGGGAGAATCAATAGACAAAGGTGATCGCCTGCCAAGTGCCTTGCATTAATAGGAAGCTGCCACCATATTACTGTGTGTCATCTGTATAGCTGCCTACAGGAAATATCAGTGTTAAATCTGCTTACTTTCAGAGCATGTTTTGAGGAAGATGTGCCTAGCGAGTGGGTGTTCAGTGGGAACCAGAGTGCTCAGTATTCTGTCTGCAACTGCACAGACAACAGACAGGTAATGTAAAATTACAACTCCATGAGAAGAGATGTATGTGAAATAAACAACAGGGACTTACTGTTGCTCAGAACTTGTTCCACAAGGGAATGGATGGTTCCAAAGGTTGCAGATTTGAACTTGGGTCGCATACTACTAAACTGTATGTTTGAATCCACTTTAGATAAATGGTTGACATGAGTCCCTGTCTCCTGTCTATCACTGACTGTGTAATTGAAAAAATTCTATGCTTTCAGACTTTCTTAGCCAGCAGAATGAACAGATTTTTTTTCTAATCACATTAGATACCAGTATGCTGAAAGCCATATACAAACAGGGTTGCTTCACGCACAAACCAGCTGTCAGACTTAAATTACTTTGCAGGACACTGCCAAGTGAATTCAATTAAGTTCCATGGGATGTATCTGAAAGTAACTATGCAGGATCAGTTAGCCTGCCTATATCCCACTGAAGTCAAACATTTCTGATCCTCCAACTATATTTGCTGTTTTCACCTGGAATTATTCCAAACTAAATGTGCATAAGATTGTAACATTTAGATTGTAACTAAACATACATAGAATTAGAAATGTCACTGGAAAGATGTGGTGTACTTCTTGAGAGAGGCAGGGATGTTTCCTATGTTATAGATAGGAAGTGGAAATAATTTAGTTACGCTTGAAGAGTTTATAGAGAGAGTTTATAAAGATAGTGTCTTCAAGGCTAATCTTCAGCTTTAGTCAAAAGGTAAGAGGTATGGCTTGACTTCTGTGGAGGCTAGTTCTTCTTCGTGGTCTCTGTGCCTCACACACTGGGAATTCTTTGCGCACGCGCGGTAGCGTTCAGAAGATTCTAGAGCTAAGCAGCTTGGCGGGAACCCCTCCTCCATGCCCGTACTGAGCATGCTGATCTCGCCAAACCAACTGTCTCTCCTCAGTTCTTTTTCGTCTGCCTTAGCGAACGGAAGGTTCTTACTTTGCAGCTGCCTATTAGGCTTTCGGTTTGTGTTTTTTGGCTTTCTCTTTGAACCCCCCCTCCTTTCCCAT